>VXAV01007620.1:140373-187096 GCA_013399715.1 Alectura lathami
ACAGGAAAGGAATGGGGACTGCAGGATATAAGCTTTTTTTTTTTTTTCTAAATTGGCTTTGGATTTATTTCAGAATGATGGTCACATTCCCAGTTTTTCACATAGCTGGGATCTTATCACCAATTCCTTCTCAGAATCAAAGGCAACAGGAGGAAACTAGTGCAACACCTTTAGATAAGCTCTCACTCATGCATCATTCACGTTCATTTATTCTGAATATGTTCAGAGACATTAGTCTTTTCCTAATTATCACAATATTCTGCTCTGTAGCTGTTACTTTGAATTCAGGGACAAAGAACAGGAAAAACCTGTTGAGAGAGGTGTCCATACAGCCGTTTCCAGGACGGGGACTAGCTTCTTGAATGTTGCTTTTCATGGAAGTAACCTTAAGGGCAGAACTTATGTAAGAATCCATTAGGGACAGACACAATTGGATCTATCATAGCATATAATGACTTTCTGGACCACATGTCACTTTGCTTTGCATATTGCAGGCAATTTGTGAATGGCAGTTGGTGAGGCAAGATCTGCTATATGTATTTTCCCCTAGAATATTGAACATGACACAATAAAGTCTGATTTTAATCTCAAGATAAATAATGAAAAATAACATAGCAAAGCTGTTAGTAAATACTGTAAAAGGAAGTGCTTGAGGATGTTTTCTGATAGTGCAGTTATTTATAAACCTTACCCTTCTACATGCTAAAAGACTCATTAAGGATGGGGATTCTGTATAAAAGCAATACAATATATTGTGCTGTGGGTAGCATGAAGTAAATATTCAATAGGCACTGGAGAGTCCTTGTTCAGGGACCAGGCTTGGGAAGTGATGTAAACTGTTCACAGAGCACTTAATTTGATTCTATCAGAGATTTATTTCAGCATGTGATTGATGGAAACTGACTAAGTGGTAGTGTGGCAAAAGTACAAAAGCTATTGAACTATTAATGTTATTTATAAGGACAGGACTAACTGTGATAAGCAGGAACAAATATGAAATGTTTGCCTGCTTATTTAGAGTGAAAACCGTGTCTTTGTGAGGAGTAAGCACTATTGCACAAGCTTACGGGAAACCAAAGAAAAAGTAGACCTGCCAGAGTCATGATTGGCTCAACTCCACACTGCGTGATGGTGTGGGAAGCAAGTTAGAGCTGGAAGATTTTGCAACAGGTTTTGGAAGCACTTTGGTGAAAAACCATTCGCACAAAGGTGCTGAACTTCCTTGTGTTCAGAAAATGTTATTCTTCATCTGCGACCTGTCATCTGTACTGGGCTTTGACATTTAATTTCTCTGTGAAGAGAATTTTGCAGAAGCAAAATGAGCAAAAACCAGTATTCTTTGTATTTGACAACTATTTCATTGAGTCATAGAATCATACAATGGCCAGTGTTGAAAAGGATATTAAAGATCTTCTAGTTCCACCCCCCATGCTGTAGAACAGGGTTGCCATCCACTAGACGAGGCTGCCCAGGGCACATCCAGCCTGGCCTTGAGCACCTCCAGGAATGGGGCATCCACAGCTTATCTGGGCAGCCTGTGCCAGGGCCTCACCACCCTCTCAGTGAAGAATTTCTTCCTAATATCTAACCTAAATCTCCCCACTCTTAATTTAAAACCATTCCCCCTTGTCCGTAAAAAGCGTAAAAAGTCACTCTCTCTCCTGTTTATAAGCTCCCTTCATCTCCCAAAGAAATCGGCCCATCCTTGGGTCTACATTTCCTTGGAAAGTGCTTGGAAAGCATGACAATATAAATATGTGCCAATCAAGTGGTTAACATAATAACATATTGTGAAATTATATGTAAACATCAAACTACATTGATTGGGCAATTTCCTATCCAGTTATTCCTGAGTTACCACTTCCCTGAATAAGTCTTTTAGGAATGTCTGAGCTAGAAAGCAATCTGTAATGTTTTATTCTCTTTAGACCTAATTTATTCAAAATATTCCAACTCCCACGTACTGGTCAATATATCACAGGATTCTAGGCCAGCAATAGCAACCCAAATTGGCAAGTGACTGACCAGCTACAGAACTCAAGAAGGAACATGGGTAATTAGTTTATAAATATTTGTATGAAATAATTCAGCAATATCTTGCATGTGATTTATTGCATGAGCTCTCTAACCCATTAAAAACCATTTCCCCAAACTCAGGCAGAGGGATCAGACATACCAGCATTACTAGTACAGGAATTCCCATGGCACTGTTTAACTTACAGGAGGAAGGAAGGGTTAAATTCACAGGTGGCCTCACAATTCTTGGGAAAGGTCCCACTTCCCATGCAGGTCTCCTCAGCAGCTACATGAAGCCAACAAATATGTCAATCAAATAGCAGTGAGTAGAAGTCAGTCCAAACATCTGCCTTTCTTGTGTGGTTTCCCTGAGTATTCTGCCCAGATTCTGTTGCACAGAAATACTTGACATGAAAGAGTTTGTTCACTTCACAGAAAAAGACACAGCAGCTTCTTGGACTTCTGTCTTATTTGCTTTAGCCAGCCAATCATCTGCATGACAGAGAACATTTTTTAATTTGATGCTGGTGCACTGATTAACAGCTCAGGTCCCTTTTCAGATATATATTTCTTAGACTTGCCAGTCAGCAAGATTAAACAGTTAGCTTGTAGTAATTTACTTATAAAGAGTGAGCGAGTGACAGCCTCATATCAGCTAATGTTGGCATATTATCTACTAAAAGAAAAATGAAACCAAATATTTTGTCTCCTAAGAATCAAAGTAAGAAAGAAAAGGAGGAATGTGTGGCATGCCTCCCCAGTGGATCAGGCAGTAATTTCCAGATAATAATTAGGTCTCTTTCCTTTATTGACATTGTAGACTGGATTTATGCAGAAAATAAAGTATCTGAAGTAATGTGATATCCATGATCTGCTTTCAAGTTTATTCAAAGTTCATAGGGGCAAGGAGAGTTTTGTCTTAACAGAGCTCTGAATCAGGGGCTGTTTTGCTCCATGAAGTCTCTGCTATTTGGTTATCTGCAATATTTAGGTGATGTTTTTCTTTAAGAACGGTCTTTCTGGAAGTTCTTGTGGGCAATGAATTCAAAAAAAACATCTAAATACCTTCCTACTGCCTAGATACTAACTCTGACAAGAATCAGGATGTCTACAGATCATTTTCATCTTCACACAAATGTTAACCATATTTTTTTTCAGAAGCATCCAAACAAAAAACATCGGGTTTGCAGTTTAGACCCAGCTTTATCTCATTAGTCATTACAACCACATACTCTCAAGGATCACTAGAAGTTACGGAAAACACTTACAATGGAAGGTTCTTCGAAAGGAAGTTCAGATGAACATGGAAATAATTCTACCTATTTGGTCCGTATGTGCAGATCCCAGACAACAGCTGGGACACCATGATCTGTTGGCCACATCTGCTATATCAGAAGAACAAAATATCAACCAGACTGAAGCACCATGGCTGTTCTACTTTTCTCATTGCTGGCTTTAATTGGACTATTTACCAGTTTCAGGGGGGACCACACAGTGTCTGGGCTCAGACTCCCCACCGTAAGGATACACAGGACGTGTCCAGCCCTGCCCATATCCCATGCACCCAGCATGTGAACACAAGCATGAACCCTGTCAACCACCAAACCTGCTTGGGCTTAGCCAGAGCAGGACTGCCTCAACAGGCAGTCTTGGTGGGGCTGGGATGGACATCCACAAGACTCTGTGGACATATGATTGTGTCCATGCCACACTATTAACAGCTGTGGAGCATAGGATCAAGACCTGGCCCATGCCTGCTCCCACTGCTTACAGCTACAGGCTCCCTGGTGCTGCTCGTAACTGCACAACAGCAAGCACAGGTCAGAGGCTGCTCCAGCAGGATGTCTTTCCTGCAGGCTCTTGGAGGAGGGCATCTTTGTGGGAGAAGAGAACACTCTCTTCCTTGCTTTGTATCTTGCGCCTGCGGCTCAGATTGCCTGCTGTTACTGTTTATGTACATACATGTAATGAAACTTTATTGCATGGTGTCTGAAATACAGGTTAGATGCTAATTTTTCTTGTCTGTCCGTATTTTAATTTGACTTGGCTTATTTTCCTCCTTGCAATCATACCATTTAGAGTGTCTGTTATCGTGATGTCTCATGTGCTCTGCCAGAAACTGTCATGTTCCCATTGTTTAGTGATTACAGGCAAGCTGAGTCATAGTGGCATTCAAAACAAAACAAACAAAAAAAAAAAAAAAAAGGAAAAAAATGCCATTTATTCAGCACTTCAGGCAAAAGAGGAATGTAATTTAGAAAGATAAATCATAGCAACACAGGAGGTCAGAAATAGATCTCTTCTCCAGCTTCTTAAGATAAGACCTGCAGTCAGATTAAACTTCTATCTAGGGTATCCAAATTCAGAAATTTTGACAGGACTGCCGTAGTACTTAAGCAATAAGTAAAATAGAAGAATACGAGATAAAGATGGCAGATTGGTCACCTATTTTTGGCATTTAAGTTCGCTATCATTTATCCTTTTATGAAAAATAGGCATGATTTTCTTCAGATGCTGGATTCTGTGTTGTTTGTTGGATTTTGCAGTGCTTGCGCTATCTTGGCTTTTTAATTTTTCTAATTGGTGAGGCAATAACAGGGAAGATGAAATGTGCTATGCAAGTGCAAAGCACAGGCCAGGCTCATTGATTTTAGTGGAAATTAGGGCCTACATCTATATTTTATGCTTATATAGCACATTCCCTCTTCCACACTTTTCCATTTATGGGATAACATCACTGGAGACAACACATCACATTCACTTCTGTATTATTTAGCCATGTAATGTGATAGTGATAAGATCAAGATGTTTGGCACTAAAATCCCAACTGTTTCAGCAACTGCTTCATGGTTGCTTGGGGTGTCATATCTGTTAACAAGCTTGTTCATCATCTTTGCTTTTTCCTCGAGGAACAGGTAATGAGTGGTAACTTGTGTGTCTTTTTCTCCAGTCATCCACTGCCCTGTTACAGAAAAAATTGTCCTTCACTTAAGGAGCAAACCCTTCCATAAGCTGGATGTTCTGTTTTTGGTGAGTTGTTTTGTTTGTTTGTTGTTTGGTTTTGTTTGTTTGTTTCATGTTAAAATCTTTAGACTAATTCAGATAGGAGATTTTTTTATGCAGAGCTCCAAAATCTGAGATGCAGAACTCTCTGGTTTTTAAATACAGGACATCTGGGAATCCCCAGTCTGACACACACTATTATTATCATAGACCAGTCACATCATCAGTCTCTTCTTCTATTTCTATTTCTCTAACTGTGGGACAATCTGACTTCTACCCTCCTTGTGGTTATGTCGCATGACTTAGGAAATGTTTATGGTATAAGACTGGTACGAACATAGCATTGTTTACTCCTTCAAATGTTGATTAAGGACACTGAAATTATCTGGATGAGAACAGTAAGGTATAAAAGGAAATGGAAATGAAGCTTCAATCACTTTGTATATGAAGGACACATATAAGACCACCTCCAAACATACACTGTAAACAGGACCTTGTCTACTGAGTCCAATTTTGTCACACATTTTCTCCCTGGTGGTTGCATTATGGCAAAACCTTCTCTTTGCTACCTGCTGCTACAGGCTACTAGCCTGCAACCGAGCTCTCAAACATAATAAAAAGGATAAAAACAAAGAAAATTAACAACACAAGGCCACAACATCTCATACGGGTCTTCCTTCCACAGATTTGGTAACCTGATATGGAGCTGCTTTTATTACGTGCAATGGCATGCTGTGGTTTCAATTACAAGGGTGCTGCTGTGTTACTGCTCTGCCTACTGACACTAAGATATTGCCTGGATAAATGTTGCCTCCTGAAGGATTGCACTGAATCAAGAGTGATGATAATTTCTTCTGGATGAGGCAAGATAGCATTGCTCCTGCTGACAGAAGCAGCAGGGGAATCCTTTGTGATTGGTGTAGAAAAGTTGCTTTGTCTGAGTCTGCAACTGCTCCCTGCTCAAGAGGTGCAGGCCCAGCTCTCTGCTTCTCCTAATTTGGTTGATATCCATCTCAGCTTGCTGTGATGCTAGCACATCAATCCATATGTGTCTTTGTCCTCACCAATAAACTCTGCTGCACACTATATGACATGCCAAATTTTAGCCACTGTCCCCACTATCATTCACTTCTAAAAAAGCCCCCAAATTCTCAGGAATGTCAAGAAATCACAATGAATTTGAAAACGTGGAAAGCTGAGATAAAATATCTGTGATGTCTGCACGAACCTTTTAAAAATCATGTATTTACTGATTAAAACTCTTCAGTTCATCACTGTTTCCTTCACAAACAGTGTTTCTCATCAGTTTTCTTAGATTTTTGATCCCTCAGTCCCTTGCAAATGCATTCCAGCAATGTACATGTAATGTGCTTTGTGCACTGCAGCTGCAGCAGTGTGCAGTGCAGCTGGTAAGTCAACTATACATGAGTACCAAGTATCTTTCATTCAGAGGCTGCCTTCATCAACTTTTCCCCTCTTGGAGCTCAGGAAGAGGAAGGTAAGAGGTTTGTCATGGGCATTTCATTTCTTTCCTTCTTAAATTTCCGTTTATTACTGTAGACCTTTGCCAAGATCATTCTTTCTACTCCATGGTGCCAAGTCTAGGATGACCGTAATCTCTTACAGGATTAAAAGTTTTCAGTCTCATGGAATATAAACCATTCATCTGTGTAGGCTTCAGGAGCACTCATACTGGAGCTGGTAATTGAAATTTGTTTGCCTCCCTATGCCCTCATCCCCCTACCCCTACCTGGCACGCTACAGCTACGTCTATGTCAGTAACCTAAGTAAGGTCAGGCCATGCCCCAAGCACTGGTACGCCACTGTCCATATTGTAAAACTGCTAACATGGCACATGACATATCTTGGACCAGGCAATACAACGGTCTCCCAGACAAGTACTGGGCACAGCTCAGGGGTCAGCATGGGCTAGAGACTGTTCCCAGCTCCCTGTTTAGGCGTATTTACCCTGCCTGAGAGCTAGAGAGAGTAAGAGTTAGGCAGACATGATCTGTGCTGTATCCATTGGCTAGAGACGCATGACATGAGTGTTTTAGTTCAGATACGAAGTGCGTATTAGAAACTAATTTCCTAACTGGTTCCCTGTTCCTTGCAATCCCACCCTGATGAAAACACACAGTGCTAATATCTGCTGTCATCCAGGGCAACAATTCACCATGAAATAAGATGATTGCAAATAAGCTACTGTATCATAATTCCCAATCTACTATGTACAGTAAATAAAACAAAATTTTATTTTTAAAAAAAAAAAAGTATTTCAGTGTACCTTTGCACATTGGAGGTAACCACTGCTATGTTGAACCTTGAGGCTTGAATAGGACATTGAATATTCCTTTTTCCTCATGTTCATGTAACAGTGTTGTCCTGTGCAAAACAGTCTAGATTGTAAAGTTGCCATCGAAAGATTCAAGGCTGTATGCACTAAACCTTTGTCCCCAGAACACATTGACACTTATCCACAAGCAGATAGACTAAAATAGATATGCAAAATATGCAGCAAGCTCAACATAAAAAATCATGTAATATCTGGACATTAATTCTCAATTGGCCACAGAGGTGAGGCAGCCTCAAATGGCAAGTTTTCAATGATGTTGTGGTCCTAGCTGGTATTGCTGCCTTTCCTCTGGTCATGTGTTTGAGGGAACCACTGCTTACAACAAAATTTCCAAGGAATGTTGCAATGGGATCTCCTCTCCAGATGATATTTGTAATTTGTACAATTATCTGAAGTGCCATGTAATCTCTGTGAGGCTGTAAGAATTTTTCTTTGAAATATTGCTTCTGTATTTTGTGTAAAGGACAACAACAAAATTCAGGTTACTGATAGAAGAAGGGAGTCTTTGCAGAGGGGTGCCTGAGGAATAGATATCTGCCAAAAGCTTTGGTGGGATAATTTTAGGAACAAGTATTGTGCTTGTTCTGTGCCCAGCATAGGGAAAAATAATTAATTCAAAGGCATATCATGGGGATACCACTGCAGAACTTTCCAGGGTGGTGTGGACTGGCATTAAGATCAAAGACATTGTGCTGAATGCTTTGTAACAAATGGTGCCCATCTTCCACATTTCTACAGTTCTTCTGTTGCCAGTCTTCATGTGCCCTCATAAAGGAAATCAGACATCTATATGGCAGTATGGAAACAGGTGCTAGAAGATAAGAGATGTTTCACAGAATAGATCTAGAAAAAGATTGCCTTGAACACGTCTACAAGACAAGTCATAGTTTTGGATTGTGCAAAGATTTTTTTGTTTTGTTTTGTATAGTCTGTACTCTATGGAATTGTCACTTATCTCCAGACCTGGATCGTGCTTACATGGGACTCTGAGAAGTCATTCTCTGGCTATCCATCTGCCCAGCAGATGGACATGATAGATCTGGCTTTTTCTTCTTTTCCCATATCCAGTTGGCAGTTCCTGTAATTTGCTGGGCTGACCCTTCCAAGCGCTTGATATTGAACCTGCCATCTGGCTAATAATAAGGCCAGCTGGACACTAACACCAAGATTCAGTTCCAGACTCATATTTTCTTCATCTGGCCCCTTTTTGGTCTGTCTGTTCTTGCTGTTGCCTGGACACAGTGGACATGGTGGTGTGCAAAGTCTCAAAGTTCTCAGCCAATCTTTGATTTTCTGGGTGTACTTCATGATGGCAGGAGCATTGTTTTCCTGTCCCCTCAGACAATATTTTATTGTTGGATGTGGACCATGCAGGACACCAAAAAGAGGAAACCCTGAGGAAACTACTCTCACTGGTAATAAGCAGCAGCATCTTCTGGTTTAAATAAATCATTTTATCATTTCCCTCAGAGTTTAATTGAACCACTGCACTAACTCATCAGTTTGATTTATATGACAACATACACAAATTCTTGATTCATAAGTAAATATTATTTTGTTGATCACTTGAAGATCATCCTTTAGAACATTCAGAACAACTGAATATGACAAAAACATTGGGTGTTATTGGATCCAACTAAGTTACTGAGTAGCAGATCTGACTGTAAAAGAAACATTTGTATTCTGCATAGGCTCTCTAGAGGACCCCACCAAATCAGTCTCTGTCATGTCAAGGACACTACTGTCAGTGAAATGAGAATTAGTGGATCTAGGTGTCTTTGCTGGCTAGGGAGCAGCAGAGCTGAATGCTTGGTGAGGGAAGGTGAGTCATGAGCTGAGCATGGCAGCAGAGCAAGCAGAGCATACCTCTCACAAGCCCAGCCCTGCAGCACCATGGGCAAAGCAAGTCCAGGGACAGAAGTTGGATTCAGCTAGGAGTCGGGATTACCAGACAAATCTGTGGCATAGAGACAGGTTAGAAGTCAAACCAGGAGGCCAAGTCCATCTTTCAGGGTCAGAATCCACATCAGTAGGCATGGGCACAGCTGAAACTTTGCTCAAGGACCAAGGCTTTCAAGCAATAGGTTTAATGATTCCTGACAAAACATACATGGTGAATCAGATCTATTATCCTTTATTAGTTTAGTTTTGGTAATGTGACATAACAGATCTCTATGTTTCTAATATAAAAATATGAAGTAACTATCCTTTTTCATGAATACATCAAAAAGCATATTTATTGCATAGACAAGTGTTTTTTCTTTATTGACATGATCCTGCAGACACTTTATCTATGAGGGACTGTGAAGTCGATGTCCATGCTATGATAACTTCCCTGCTCATATCCAGTAACATGCCAGTGCTATGTCTTCATGGAAGAAAGACATCATTCTCCCCTAACGGGAGAATCTTGTTCAACATCTGTTCTATGTCTTCTGCAGCTCCTACTGCTGCCTCTGACACAGACGAGGCCACTCTCAAGTGTGAAGATCTATTTTGAAAATGATCAGCTTCTTGCCAGCTGTTAAATCAAGTGCAGTACAAGGACAATCCTTCACATGCTCATGGAAATAAGTTAATGACACTATGCTAATCAGGTGTGTGTTGTCCCCATTTAGCAAGTCTTACTCTCTATATATGAAGGTCTATTCACTGCGAATCCACTGAAGCTTGCTGTGGCAGACCATTGATTTATGCTGTTGTTGTTGCCTTAGAAAGCACGGAAGAGTTCATATTGGCAGGGATGTGGGATCAATCCTGTAATTACAGTGCATTAGCAGGGATGCCACTGTTAGGGCTTTCTTACATTAGAAATAGACAATCATTTCTAAAACTGTCTAAAACAATGAGGTCTATGAAAATAGTTCCCACTTGTGAGGAAGAGGCTTGTACAATCAGCTGGAGAGGTAATTGCATTGGAGCACAGGTCTGCACAGAGAGGAGATGGTCCTTGTCTCCATGCATTAAAAACAATACACTAGGGCTATGGCTGTCTCCCTTGGTTTCAGAGTGATTTCCAAGGCCACATTTGAAAACAGTCTGTGTGCAGGTGGTTTTCACCAGAAAGATTTCCCACCAGATTTATACTTAGTGCTTTGTACCCTGTCTCCTTCAGCTGGCAGAACTATGAGGAATTGTTTTCAGATTCCCCATTTGGTTACTCACAGACACTTCCAGGCTTCTGCCTTACCCATCTCCATCTGTGACTTTAGTTTTGAACTAAAGCTACTCACCTATTCTCCTACCCAAATCTCTGTTTATGAATTCACAGTTGGTATTTCCCACTGTTTACCTCCAAATAGTGAAGTATGGCTATAGCTAAACACGGTGCTGCTCATTGTCACATTTTCAACTGTTGCTCCAGAGTTCCGGGTGCTGGGTACTTGTGAGCTCAAAGAGTAAGCTTATCAGTTGTAAATTTTGCTGTCAATGACTGTCTGGATACTCAGAATGCTAAGCTGGAAGTACTGTTCTTGGTAAATTATCAGCTCTAGTATCTACAGCTGACAGCTTTCAAACCTCTGCATTTTCTTTGTTCTGCTATTGCTCCACTCAGAAAAGCAGGGGACTGAGGACCCTCTGTTGCTGTTGTTCAAAGGCTCCAAACCTTTTTAATGGACCCACAGTAAGATTATGTCCTGAATGTTTCAGAGTTAATTTCTTTGGTACAACCTGCCATCCTGTGTATGGACTGAAAGCTAACATCATTTTTGTGAGTTGTACTCAGCTGAATGTGCTGAGTGTGTTCAGCATTGCCTTCACCACCTGCTTTATCTCAGAACTGGAGAAAAAGAGAAAGCCTCGGTGAGAGACGAATGAGAGAAATCTAAAGATTACAAATATTGTCTTCTTCCCTTGTTCCCCTTTTGCCCTGTGTAATCATTTAGCCGTGCCTCCTCTTATCTGATCAGGTCAATCTATCTTTTCTTCTTTTTCTTCTACAAGCATCAGCAGTTCCAGGTATGGTGGTGCTCAAGCCCTCTGGCTAGGTGGGGCTTAGAAATGTATCCTCTGGGTTACTGGAATAGTTTATGGTAATACAGCTCCCTGGATTTCAGCCCAAAGCCTGCACATAAAAGAAGTGAAATCAGCACTCCCTAGTCTCTAATTCCTAGCTTAGTCTCTACACACTTATTGTAATCTTCCTAGGCTGCCTGGGCAGATCTAAAAGAGTGGCAATCTCCCTCACTACCTATATCTTTATTCTCTCTCAGATAGGTCAGCAAGATGCCTCAGCCAAGAAAGTGTTTAACCCTTTTTCAGCAGGGATTGCACTGGGTGACATTTCACTGGCTTCTCTACAAGGACAATGTCAATGAACATAAAGATCATCATTAATGATCATTTGTTTAAAAACTCAATAATGCAAATTTCTTGGCATGAAAGTACAGCACAGACCTTTGGGAAATTCAGATTCGCCTGCAGAACTTCATTCCTGCAGCCTCCCAGTAGCATATGCACAAACAAGTTTAGAGAAACTTGGATTTCTCTGCAATTTTTTATCAAAACTTCACTACCCAAACCTATTCCAACTTGTGCATACCATATGAGAACTGGTTCCGTGAAGCACAGTGCCCACAGCAGCTCGCCACTTTGCCCCATAAGTTGCACTTAGTTCAAGAGTTTCTTTAGCTTGATCATGGTACAAAAATGTATTAAAATAAAAATCTAAGGAACCAGGAAGCTGCAGGAAGATGCACTTCTGTCAAGTTAGCAACTGTTTCTCACTTCTGTTGCTTCCGTCACCCTGTGTGTAAAAACTGCTCCATTACACCATAAATAATTGCATTTCATCCTTTTCCCCTGTTCCCCTTCTTGTCCCAAGTGACCTGTTTGAGTCTGGCAGCAGCTGTCTTTTGAAAAAGAAAAATCTACATGAAATATCAGTGACAGTCAATATCTAAGGTACATCTTTGAAATACCCCTGTACTGCTGCACACATTTAGAGGCTCTTGTACCACCTGTCTGAGAAGCAGGTAGTGGAAGGTGTTGCCATATTTCTGTGCTGTTTTGCAGAAGAGAGCTGAGCAATCTGTACGCGGTTCATAAAGCCATGGGAAGGATGCGCTGTGCTGCAGCTGAGGCTGTAGCTCAGAGAAGGTCCCTTCAGGGACTTGCTCCTCAGTGGGACCAACAGCTGCCTTTCCCATGAGGTGACTAAAGAGTGTAGGTGTATTCTCACCACATGTTCATGATGTCTCTGCTGTCCCAGGCTCCAGGAATGAAGAGCTAGTCAGGACAGAGCAGATCAGAGCTGTGTGAGAGTGGACAGCAACCTGAGCTTGAGAAGGTATCACAGTTTTAAATCCACCCCTCTCCAGTGAAGGTCAACGTCCAAGGGAGCCCTCCCGCACCCTTCCCAAGGTCACAAAGGAAGCAGGATTTCCTGCTTCCCCAAGCACACAACAAACCTGAACACTTTTTGCTTCTCTTCCCCATGTTCTCTGGGCTCTTGCTGTGTTCTGTGGGTGACGGGGCTAAGACAAGCCCACCCTGAGAGTCCATGCAAGAAACAAGGACACTCACCTGCCACAGAGGGTCATGAGAGAGCGAGGAGGGAGGTTGCAGGGTTGGCATGACAATCCCATGCTGCTCAGCCCCTGCCACCCTGCTGCACTCGCATCACGGAAGCGACAGCCAGCAGTCCATGTAGGTGCTTCTATGACTGCCCTTCAGGTCCCTTTTAAATGAGATGTGGCATCTGTAAACAGGAATGCAGCGCTGCATCTAAATACCTCCTTTCAACTAAGAAAAAGGCCAAATTTTAATCCCTTACGGACAGGCAGAAATTTTCAAACGTGACTTACAACAATCATGAGAGAATCTTTGCTAATATTCTCCTTCACCTGCTGCTGCAGAATCACAGAGACAGCCCCATCCTTAAGTGCTTCCACTCCAAGAGAAAAGACAATAAATGGGTACAAAAAGCTATCTAGGAATTACAAGGAAACAGCTAGAAAACTGGTCAGCACAGCAAACACTAGTTTCAGCACAGCAGCAGCCTGCCAATTGTCACATCTTTTACAGTCATCACAGCTAGAGAGTGTTTTAAAAATGGATTCGAAGGAGGGGCAGTCTCCACAGAGGTGCTTGTTTGAAAATCGTGAAAAGCAAGGCAGAGAAAAACAAATAAGAAATGAAGTCCAATGTGACATTGAGTGTTGCTGGCCTTTGTTTTTGAGACTGAGCTGTTCTGGGTTGCTGTTATTTTTTTTAGGTGGGGGAGAGAAATAATCTTTTTACGTATGTGAAAATACACACGTGCAGGCTTGCACACAAACAAAGCATCTCCCTGTTAAGATGTTCTCATTGCCTACATCGCAGAGCCCTTGGTACAGTTACATTTGGTTCTCATTTAATCTGTTCTGCTCCCCTTGCGCTGTTGTCTCTTGTCCCTCTATTGTTGTGCTGAGACTTCTTTCAAGCCTCTCCGCTCACAGTGCCACCGAGGACTTATGCCAGTCTTTCTCCTCTGCCCCTCCTAGTATTGTTTCTGTCTTTTCAGCATTCCCAGCACCCACTTTTATTTGAGCTTTTCATTTTCTTTTTTTTTCTTTTGTTTTTTATTTTTTTTTTCGCACTATGTCTCACTATCATTATTCCTGTCTCTTTTGTCTGTCATTTTCTTCTCCTGTGCTCTAAGCATGTCCTTTACCTTTACTTATCCTCTAGACCATTTCCAGCCTGTGTGATTTTTTTTTTTTTTCTTCCTCCTCTCTGGTTCTTCCATTCCCCTTCTCTCTTTTTATCCTTTTTTTTTTTTCTTCATGCTCTCTCCCATGAGCCTGTTGTTACTTAAGTGACTCTTCAGTGTATAATTCTTGTTCATTCTAAATCCAAGATTGAAAGTCCACCTTGTCAAAGAAGATATCTCCAATGACTTCAGTCAGCCTGAGTGTTGAAACTTGGATGACTTTTTTCCTCCAGGAATTGAATTTCTGAAGGCTTTAATTACAAACAGAACTATTTACACATCGAGCATGTTTGTGGCCAGAATTTGCACTCCATGGAGATTATTTAATTCACAACATTTTTTTTTTTCTGCTACCTATTTATTTCTTATTAAAAAAGTGTGAAATTATGTTAGAGAAACATGGTCTGAATTGGGGAATGGTTAAGAGCTCCTTTCTGTTTTATAGAAACAGATTTTCCTGACACAAGTAATGCTACAGAAACTCTGTGGTTGTGAATTAGCAGTTGCTTTCAATGTGGAAAATAAATATTTTTATTTCAGTATTTGGGATATTCTGGATTCTGTCTGCCATGATGCTCAGCTCTCATCTTCACAGAGGGAAAACACCAGGACATCTGAGTTTTATTCTATCAAATAGCAAAATGTAAACCACTTCTAAAGACACTATTTAAGTATTTTCCTGCCTTATGCAGTTTAAATAGTTACATTTTTGTAGCCTATTTCTATCCTGTTTTTTTTTTTTTTTTTCTGCTGAGGAGAAGAAGTACAGATCCAGAGGAAGACAGATGGGCTGAATATGTGGGAAACAGTCAGAGTGATCTTAATGTGAAAGGTCAGAAATGCTCTTTATTAGCCATATGAGTTTTAAGGCTTGTAAAAGGAACTATCGAATTCAAGTCAGGTTCCTTGAATTGCAGGAACTATGACTTTTCTCTCTATTCTGGATGGTTAAGCAAAATGAAAAACATGAAAAAATACATGTATAGGACAGAGGAAGTCATCAGTTTAATATGTTTTTAATTAAATCTCATCACTTGATGTGGGTATCCATCCTGCATGAAGAAACGCTTTGGGAAATTTTTGAGTGCTATCATAGTCTGCTGAAGGTGTTGCCTATTTTTGACCAATGGTCTCCTTCCTTTTTAAAAAATGTTCACATTTTTTTCTCCTTTTTCATGATGCTATTTCTTCTCAGCATCTTTTCTTTTTCAGTCACAACCAGCCAAATTCCTTCTCACAGCTACATAAGTGTTTCCCTCTTCCACTTTCATCTCTCATGTTGCAGGAACCATTTCCTCTTCCGCTGCCATTAGCTGAAATGTGCATCTCCATATCAGTGACTCTTTCATCTCTTTTCAAACACCATGTACATCAGTCAGACTCTCCCTTAGATAGGCTGCTTAAGCCCCTGTCACTTTTACATTCAAATTATAGTTTAAATTATAGCCTCATCATGTAAGCATTTAAGGGATATAATTTGTGCAAATGACTACAATAAGACAGACTAGTTCCGTTTATACAGCAGCCAAAGTGCACAGGTTGCAGACTTGTTTAGCCCATATCTCAGCTTTATTAGAAAAATAAGAGAAAGATTACTGCAGAGAGGTCTCAGAACAGAGATGCTGTGACCTGCCCCCTTCGGGCAAGGCGCTGCTGGTGCAGAACCACCCCCTTCCAACAGCTCACTGAATCGTCACCACCTGAAGCTCAGTCCTGAACTGCCTCTATAGTCAAACCAGAAGTCAAGGCACCGGGCCGTAGTTGATAGATAATCTCTGAAACTCCCTTCACCAATGATATAGCTGACGTCTCAGGTGCCTAAAATATGGCAAGACAAATCTGGAGCCCAGTCCCTGGCCTAAGGAATCGCTTTCTTGGAAAAGATCACATCTACCAGGTTTCCCTCCCTACAAAGAGCACGCCAAAAGCATTCTGTAGAAGATTATCTATACGAACACTAAGTGAAAGCCATCCACACAGAGAAGAGCCTTTGCACCACTGGAATCCAGCAAACCTCTAGTGATGGCCAAGGATTAATGCACTTTCTGCAGAGCAATTTGCAGGTGTCATGCCCGTGCCTGAACTCTGCAGGAGCAACATCTGAAGTCACAACATTCCCATGCCCTGGAAACCTCTGGCACATGACTCTGCTGTGTCCTTCTTGCCCAAGTCTTCCTCTGAGCTCTGTTATGGCTCTTAAAGGCAGAACCAAGTCCAAAGTGTAATTGTGTGAAGTTGCAAGAACAGGTAAGGACACATCTTACATACCCATCAGACAGGCTTGAAATTAAAATTTGGTATAACAGACAACTACTCTCATATCTAGCTGCAAACGGTAAATAAATCCAGCTTGTAACTTAATGATCCTTGTGTTTGCAACCAGCATTGAACACTGCCTGGGGAACAAAAGCTGGAACTGTACGTGGAAGACAGAATGAAGTCATTGGCAACAATATACAGAAAGCACCTGGATTTTATCATTCTGACCTGGAGATACATTTGTGTTGGTTATGGACAGGAATCCGCCAGTCGGTGAGGGCTTCAGGACCAGTTCCCTGGATACCAGGTCTGTGCTTCTGCTCATTTCATGCTTACATCCCGTGTTGGACACCCTGCATTGCGCCATGGCTGCATTATATTACCCCTCCTGCCCACCCCCCCCCCAACGGCTCTGACTAAAAATTGTCTGGCTTACTTGGAATTCATTTCAAAAACAGATTCATGTGGCGCCTGCTATTCCCCAATAAACAAATAAATTAGCTGCTGTGATATGGAAATTTGCATGATTCACTGTACTTAAAAACTGTTAGCTGTGAACTTATTAATTGAAAACCACAGGACGATAATAAGCGTGTCCTTCAGTCTGAACACGAGCCCCTTGTTATAATGAATTTGTAAAGTAATAAAGATGTGTTTTTCAAGGAAAACGCCACTGCCTCAGGGCAGCTGAGGCCCGGCTGAGGCTCACAGGCTCAGAGGTGCTTTCAAGGGGGAAGGCTGCAAGGCACAGCAAGGTGCAGGGTGCCGGGGGCAGGCAGAATGCCTCTACCCCTCCTGCCCCTCTCCAGCAGCCCTGCCCTCACCTTCCTGCCTGTTATCCCCTATTCCCTTCCATCTGCTCCCCGCTGGCCTGGGGACTCTCCTTGCTCTCTGGCATCCCCAGGAGTGGGCGGGGAGAAGTGATTTAGCCCTTGTGTAACAGCACCTTTCAGCTGACTCTGCTTTCCTTGCATAGTAGTGTACCTATTGATTTATTCACTTTGCTTTAATTGTGTGCACTCAGATGGGGTATTTCAGCCTTGCATTTATGGCAGAGAAAACATTTCTCCTCCCTCTTTTTAGAAAATTCTTAAGCAAACTATTTATTTTGCAAATGAGATACAAAGGCTGAAAACTGGTAATCCTATGTTTCCTATAGTATATACAGGCAAGGTAGATCCCCAAGCTTCCCAAATACATTTGCGTGTATAATGCAAGGAGTCCGGGCCCCCTTCCACACTGACTCACGCTCTGTGCAGTCCCAGTGCAGCCAGTAGTAAACATCAGTCTGCACTAGAGTATTCTACCATGTATTTTCATAGTCAGTATGATTTTCAAACAGGAAAATATTAGTTAAACCTATACTGGACACACACAGCAATATTTGGTGTGAATCCTGGCAGAATTATCCATTGCTTTGTCTTCTGTATTTTTCCTTCTCTATTTTCCTTCATTTATTCAGTGAGAAAGAGACTGCCTCTAGTGCTCGAATTTGAATTCTTTGCTGTGCTGTCCTTGTGCAGAGCTGAGTGTTTCTCAGAGGTGTAACACATTGTACAGCAAAAGCATGAGTGGTCCTAATGCCAGGAGTTCTAATGCCAGAATTTGTTGCTGCTTTCTTTATCAATGGCTGCTGTATTTTTTTTTTTTTTAATACATTGAAAAATACTGCTATTCAATCTCCTGTGAAATTTACAACCATTAGACAAATACTGAAGTAACTGTCAAGCAACCATAGCATCTATGGGATTTAATTCAAACACAGACTGATAATTCTGTTGTTCTTGATGACAACAGTGAAGTACTACATGCATTGCAAAGCCAGGGATTTGTTTTTCTCAGAAGCATACAGTAACCATGTGAACTTGCTGCTGTTATTGGCTCAAAAAGCAGACCCATATGCATTGCTTTAGGTACTGTCTTGTGAAAGATCCATTTTCTGGGGTAGGACAAGGGCATGATGTAAAGAACTAAAACTTTTAAAAGCAGAAATTGCTGAAAAAATATAACTCAATATAAAAATAAATATTTCCTTTATCTGCCAAATACAATACAATAAAATAAAAGTTTTCAACTCGCCTCAGTGTTTTCTCATCTGCCTGGTGTTTCTCAATCCACCATTTTTACCACTGCAATTACTGATCTACTGCTAATGTTGACAAATCACTGCAGTGGTCCAGCCAGCATGGCCGTGTCTGCAGGGGGTTCAGCAGATGTGCATGATCCAGAGATCTTTCTTCAAAGGGGATTCCACGTCACTAAATTTTTGCTATTGTTTGTAAGGTCACAGCCACAACTACTACTTGTTTTAAGCAAAGTAAAATGAAATCAGAATAACATTTCTGTCTTAATAAAACATTATTTTCCAGCTTACTCTTAATTATATATCCCATAGCTATTTTGCATCTTACACCAAAACAATGAACTTAGATCTTGAAAGCTCACTGACTCTTACTAATCCTTCACAGAGGGGAATTATAATAGTTGTGCTTTGAAATGTAGAACAGAATATCTGCCACAGATCTAGCCACTAGGTAAAAACAGCAGTGCTCGAAAGCTGCTGTAGGAAAAGTTGATTCCAACTTGTAGTCCATCCACCAAATGTAAGAACTTTACATATAAAGTAAGGTTATGTATACTACCAGTATCTACACTTCCTCTCTAAAATTTATAAAGATTCAAACCAAAAGAAGTCAGGAGCATGGCAATCAAATTTCTGAGGAAAAAAAAACAAACAAACCTGCAAGTCTGCCTGAAAAGTTTGGTCCTTGTTAACAGAGACTGCAATTTGAGTAAAGGACACCCTTTAAAATGACGTAAATTAACCAGAAAGGCAAGAAAATTATTTGAGATCACTAAATGAATGCACATGACAAACACATGAAAAAATCAAGCTTGACATTCAAGATACACCTGAAGTTAAAGGGCAAGAAAATCTAATAGATCAAAATAACATTTTTATATCAGAAATGCACAAAAATCTCTTCTGTCTTTCAGAGTCACAGAAGCATGGCCTATGATATGATATTCTATTTATTTTAAAATAAGTAATATCTCACCGTTATCTTATTGAGTTCTGAGAAAATTGGCAATGTAAAACTCATGAGCAAGAACATAAACTGCCCAACTCCTAAGACAGATTTATCAATTGATTTTAGTTACTTAATACAAATTTGAAAACATCTGAATGAAGCAGGAAGGTGACTCAGGCAATGAACAGATAAAAAAGGAATCTGGTGAGACACTAGCCTAGATCCAGATAAAAACCACAAATACTACAATAATGTCTTTTTTTGAAGCATTTTATCACTAATATATGTCTACGTTTTTAAAGAAGTTAGGAAAAAATGAAAATTGCCAAACACTATTCAAAAGAGTCAAAATTTGACATTTGCGTATTCAGTACTCAGGCACGTTACAGGGCTATGTTTTCTAATGAAAGGCATATAAATATTAGGTTTTGCATCTATTGAAACCAGCTTCTCAGTCTACCTCCCCTTATCACCTGCAGTTTTGTTATCAAGCACGTTTTAACAACTGTCCTTCTTAAGACTCTCTCACGTGATAAAATGAAAACAACTAGCTAAATAGCAAGGAACCAAACTCAATTAAAAAAAAAAAAATCTTTCTCAGATCATTTAACATGTCAGAAATAAATGGCTGCTACATGACCAAGGTCCCCTTGGATTAATCTGGGTACATAGGCAGGGCTGTAGTGCTCACTTTATGAACCAAATTTTGAAGCAACAATTTTAATCCACAGCAGGAAAGAAGCTGTAATGTTTTCCTCCCAGAAATGTTAAGGACATGCCCTTTTAGTCCTGGCATACCAAAGACTCTAAACAAGCAAGTCATAGCGGAGATGGAGATGAGCACCACGTGTTCTTCACTACTGGCTGCGTACATCCTACTTGGACAGACTCTCAATGACAGCTGCTTAAGTTAACTACAGTCATCTCAGACTGAACGTCTGCTGCGCTGTGGCTGCTGCTAAACACCGTCTCCCTGGCTGGGCCATGCAATTCACGGGTCTCATCTGTGAGTGAGTCTGCAGCCAGCTGTGGGGATGGCTCTCCCTGACCCCAAGGGCACTGGGGAAGTGATACAAGTGCATCTCCTCGTGGCGCAGGGCTATGGCATGCTGATTTGTCACTTCTCAAGTATTTGCGCAGTGGAAGCCACCAGATGCAAACTAAGTTTGATTATTTTTATTTTTATTTTTTTGTCCACCAGCAAAGAAATTGAACTTGTAGAGAAAACTTCTGCTACTGCCCTACTCTTCACAGGCATTTTAAAATCATTGCACTGCATTAGTAGGAAGAGGTCTCATTAGAACTGTGAGTCATGTATTTTTGGAAACTTGCAGGCTTCCTTTCTTCTGAATCACAGCAAGTTTATTGTGGGATAGGGTATACCCCTCCCTACCGAGACCAAAAAAGGGGTGAGGGAACGGGAAAAATGGTTTGGATTAAGAGAAAAAAATCTCTGAAAACAAAGGGTGATGTCAATGACTTTCATTGCCTTTTTCTTTCCTCCCAAAATTTAAGAAACCAAGTGAAGAAATTGCAGTGCACACACTAAAGGAAGTTTACAAATTGCAAACCATGTCCTATACAGAGGTCATTATGCTTTTGGAAGTGGAAACTATGCTCTGGTTTTCCATTGAATCAGCTTAATAGTTCCTTGTCACCTTCATATTTAATATCTGACAATAAGTAGCAATAGTTGAACAGCAAGAGGCAAGGAGTTCCGCTTTGTTTAACCTGAGAATTGCTATATGCTTATCCAAACCTTATCTGCATCCTCCTACAAATATGTGGACCTCTGGGCATGAGAAATATTTAGACACCTGCTGCAGAAATTAATGGGAGCTGCAAGCACAGAGTTCCCAGGACAATCAGACATCTTAAGTCCACAAAATTAGGTTGAAAATCTCTCAGGAACAATTTTTACCTCTCCTCATATTTACTACTTCCCACCAGGCAGGAAATATTTGAAGCACAGGTTCACTTGCGGTATGCTGGCAATCCTGAATTTTTTTTTATGAGAAAAAGAACAGGACGGAGAGCAGAGCATCACAGATGTAAAAATAAATAAATAAATTTTAAATGTAACTGAAAAGATTCAGTGGATTCCATGTCTCAAAATGCTCAGCTTGGGATTGTCTCAAGATTCTGGGTGGATTTTCAGTTGGTTGTAGCAATTTTCACCCAACAGATTAAGCACTCTTTGATAAAAGGGAGGTTTCTCTGGAAAGTGCGAAGAAAATGGCTTCTTTGGCCCCTTCTTATAATGGAAAACACATGGGTACACTGCTAAGCTCTTGCAATGCCTTTATGCCTTCAGTAGTTCTCTTTGCAGATGCAAGAGTTTTGGGAAAGAATGAAGGCTGCAGGTTTCAGGCTGGTAGGATCAGGATAGCATTTTACACACTCTAAATCAAGAGAAGAGGGTTCTTTTCCATTTAAGTACTCCCTTCAGGAAAAATGGCTTTAGGACGACTTCTGCAGTTGCTAAAGCTTAAAATGATCTCCTGGAGAAAAAGGATACAGTTATGAGGAAGAATAGGTACTGTAAAACAGCTTGCTGCAAAGGTCCGTAGCAGAAGAGAGAAAGAGGCTGGATTGCTTGTAATTCTGCCTTGTTTGGCTTCATGGTTTTCGTTGCACTTGTTTAAATAAAGTCAGATTTGTGGTTCAACTGACTGTTTCCAATACTGGTAAAATACTGCAAAATATAAAAGTACACACACATTTTAGTTGAATGAAAATATCATATCCAATCATATCAAATACTCCCTTTGTTGCCCTCCTTCACAAACTTGCATGCAAAATCTTGTTCTTTTTCACACATTTTGATTTTTAGCATGCCTAAAAATGCATTATATTCACAGCAAGCAGGTCTCACATAACTGAGGACACAGCTGACCACAAACTGACCACTCTAAGACCGAGTGAGCCTGTAGTAGCTCTTTCCTCCCATCCTGTCCCTTAGCCCAAAGGCACCGAATGTGGTCTAAAATGTAACATCTCACACACATAGATATAAACAATTCAAAATGTGCTATGCCATTTTATGAGCCTGTACAGGACATCATGGACGCCATCTATCAAACCCAAATGCTGAGATCATCCTGGCTTCATCTTGTGGAAGTTGGGCACTGACCCAACAGCTAAAATTCAGACAATTGTAAGTTGTGGTTGTGGAAATCAGCCACAACCTTTCCAAACACCACTACTGCATTTTCTCGGGGGTTATGCAGCATTTCCTGTCCCAGCCTTTGCAGAGGCTGTGCAGGCTAGAAAAGCCTCTGGGGAAATGTGTTGCCTCTGTAGTTATGGCACTCTCCCCAGGCACGTTCCTGTGGTGCTGGCTGATGTTAGAAGACTGTGCTGGAGCAGCTGTCTCTCCCTTATTGCTCTCCACATGTTTCCGTTGGAGCCACTTGAACTCAGATAGGTGTCCATAGTGGCTATGAACAAGCTTTTGTGTTCCTCTGCCCTCTGAACCATATGAAGTCCTGCCTAGGTGGTAGATAGAGGGAAAGAGAGAGGCCCAAAGAAACCTTTCTGCTCTGTCTCATGTGAATTTGGAGCCCAGTTATCCACCTGCAATTGTAAACTGGCTAGTGATCAGCTGATTATCCCCATAAGGTTGCTCTCCTTTAAAACCTTGGGGGTTTTGTTTCTTAAAAGCCTTCTGCAGCAACAACATTGGCTGTGAATTCTTCACCAACCCAGTCCATTACCCAGGGTGTCTTAAGACTGAATGGGGCTCTTTGCACTTGTCACACCTGCAGAAGATCAAGAGTGTGACTTACAATGTATGTGCAAAGAGACTCAATCTCACATAAGCACAGTGAGATCAGACCCTTTTGTAACACATAGTTTAAACGAGGGAACAGAGAGTCACTGGCTGTTGTGGGTGGCAGATGTTTCTGGGCTTATATAGGTTTTTAGAAAAGTACTTGGTAGACAACATCAAGGCCTATCAAAAAGGAAGAAAATTCCTGTGTTTCAGGAGTGTTCTGACCTGCAGATTGCTGAAAAGTAGAAAACTATACAAGGGAAGTGTCACTATATACTCTCCTTTGACTAACATTTTCATACCTACAGGCCATCAGCCATTGGCTGCTGTTGGTGACATGCTGACTGATTTATACAGACGTTTAATCTTAATTTTTGTAGCCATTTTCGTGGTCTTTCTTTTTTGACTAACTTTGCTCTGTGCAGATAAGTATATATGCTATTCATTGGCAAAGGGGCCCTTTCAAATGGACAGCCTGGGTTATGAGACCAAGTCGTAAGACAGGACCATCCTTGAATCCATTTTGAAAAGCTGTTATTTAAGAAGCAGGAGGTATTACTGCCATAGGTCAGTAGATTTTCAGCTTTTATACAGAAGTGGGCATGAGTAAAAATCCCTGGTCTGAAGAGTCCAAAGCTGAGATTTGAGATTTCATGGGCTTATGGTGCATGTAATCATTTTCTCATACTGCCTTGCAGGAAGACTTCTTAGAGAGCAAAGTTTTCATTTTCTTCCAGTACAGCTCCAAAAAGGCACTTGGTGATGTGTAAATTAGTTGATGTGGTTAACCCGTCAGCTCCACTGACCACTGCGTTTGCCTCATGGGCTAGAAATTCCCTGATGAAGATCTGCCACATCTTATTGAGCTGGAGGTGCATATGTACAGATACACTGAATGTAATAAGCTCTGTTTTCCATGTGCTAATAATATTAGAAGTGCTTACAAGGATGCATAATAACGTATATAAGTAGAAAACTGGCTGGACATGAGCCAGCAGTGCGCCCTTGTAGCAGGAAGGCCATTGGTGTCCTGGGCTGCATAGAGGGGTGGCCAGTAGGGAGAGGGAGGTGATGGTCCCCCTCTACTCTGCCCTTGTGAGACCTCACCTGGAGTACTGTGTCCAGGCCTGGGGCCCCCAGTACAGAAGGGATGTGGAGCTGTTGGAGCGGGTCCGGAGGAGGGCCACCAAAATGATCAGAGGGCTGGAGCACCTCTCCTGTGAGGAAAGGTTGAGGGAGTTGGGATTGTTTAGCTTGGAAAAGAGAAGGCTCCGGGCAGACCTCATTGGGGCCTTCCAATACTTGAAAGGAGCTTACAGGCAGGAGGGGGACTGACTTTTTGCTTGGGTGGATAATGGTAGGACAAGGGGGAATGGGCTAAAACTGATAGAGGGGAGGTTTGGGTTGGACATCAGGAAGAAATTCTTCACTGAGAGAGTGGTGAGGCGCTGGCACAGGCTGCCTGGAGAAGTTGCGGATGTCCCATCCCTGGCTGTGCTCAAGGCCAGGCTGGATGGGTTCCTGGGCAGTTTGATCTAGTGAGCTAGTGGCTGGCAGCCCTGTCCACGGCAGGGGGGTTGGAACTAGATGATCTCTGAGGTCCCTTCCAACCCAAGCCATTCGATGATTCTATGATTCTGTGAAAACAGTGGGAAGGACATGCACAAGATGTATGTGGATGTAGGAAAGAAGATGTTTTTATCTGTTAAGTGCAAGATATATGGAAGGTGTGCACAAATCTTTCTGGCTTTCTGTCACATAAAGGTAGACTCCAGTTTCTCGTTTTAAAGGTGAATTTAATAAAGTGAACGATAGAGCCAGATTAATTTTCTTTCCATCTGTAGGTACTGTACCAGTGGGAAATGCCATCTGATAAAGGGTCTGATTCAGCTACCAACCTTTCTTGAAAAGGCATAATAGAATAAAAGCTATCTTCACAGGACATTGATGTATTTATGTACTGAAATTAAAAAGTAGATACTTCTGTCTTTGCTAAAGTTGACTGAGTTTATGCCACATTTCTCCAGCAATCTAGCAGCTTGGCTTGGTGAGAAAGATGTTCTGCTTTTGTGTCTCAGGGTCTGTGGCTCTGCCTGTTATTCTTGGAGACTTTTTTTATGTGTGTAATAAGCTAACTATGTGAGTTAGCAGATCTCAGTTCTGCATAAGGAGATGAGCATTGTTCACTGAGAGAAAAGAGGTAGTTTTGAAACTGAGGAAATAAAAGGCGGTGCAGTGTCTTTATTTTCATTCTAGCCTAGCAAAGCTCATTGCTGGCATACTCAAATCTAGGTGGAATATCTACATTTGACAGTCTTGGAATATCAGCAAAATTAAAACTCTGAACACAGAAGGTTTTTCTTTTAATTGGGCTTACTGCCTTCAGTGACAAATTGCAAACATAGACTGAATATAGCTGTAAACAAAACCTGCACATAGAACCCCATGTATTGTTCAAATAGACACCAAACAAACTCTTCAGCATTAATGCTCCTTATGCAAAACCCTCTGCACTCTATTTACATATACACAAATATATAAACACAATCACGTATTTTCCTTTTTTTTTCTTTTTAGCCTTAGAAAGTATGGACATTTATCCCCACCAGACTGTTTATAATGATGCTCGAGGTTTAGCTGCATGTCCCCTTTGGCTTTTCTCCTGAAGCAGAGAAACATTTGCACAGAGCACACCAGGTGTTACTTTCATATCCTCAGACATACTGGAATATATTAACACAAACACTAAATCAAAACACAGCAAAATTAATGATCACTGCTAGGCTAGAGAAACCAAACTCCTTATTACCAAACACGACTTATGTGTATTGTTTCTGTTATCTTGGTTCCCAGATTATTATAAAATCAGATACCAATAGCTAATTAGCTGTTCTAATTATTGGTTTGAGTTTGCATAAATTATGCAGAAATGCCCAACTTTCTCTAGCTTTAATCAATATAATATGTCAGAAGGGTGCTTGGGGTTGTAAGATAATGAGATAACTAAAGCAGTATCCTGAACACTTCATTATTACAGGCCTAAGCCAAAAGAAATATCAGTATTTCCAAATTATCCCCATTAAAGCATTCAGTCTGAAGGCTACTGCTTCCCAAGCAACTGCTTATCAGCTCTGTTTTCCTCTAATACTGCCTATTAAATAAAATGTAGATTGAATGATGTAAATGGATGCATCTTTTCCAAAACCCTCAAATTGCTAAAAAATATAAACTGCGCCATCATTTCCATTTGTGGATTTAATCTTGTATGGATAGGATTTTTGAAAGGAACTTGTAAACTTCCGAGGGCATAATTTTGGCCAAAATTAACTCCCATTCAGGCAAGACCCTACAGCAATCCAAGTTCACTTCCAGGGCATTCTAACCTGCTCTTGCTTGTAATTCTAATACCTTAACACAGATGTTACCTCTATTAGCACCATGGTCTTTACACATGAGGCAAAATCTTTAATTTCCTAAAAAGCTCTCTCTCCTACTTTCATCTGCTGCTTTAAAGCCCTTAGTAATGAACAGATTCCAACGATTTTAGTATAAAATATAATTTTATGAAGTAATGAGATAAGTGAAGGGTAAGAATGAAGAAAAATATCACTGCAGTAGAAGAGGTGGGAATGAGTACAGTGACAGGCGTGAGTGTTATTGCTCATATATTTATATATGCTAATCTTCATAGTATTAGGCAACACTAGATCTTCAGCTGTACAAATAAGACAATGATTCATCCCAAATCCTCCTAAATTACTTAAGTATCCAAAGGGTGATTTCAGTAGAACTTGGGCATTTAAGTCCAAAATGCTGATTCTCAAAATGCATTTTTCACTTGCATTTGTGCCAGTAAAGTTCCCTCGGAAACAGAGGTGGTTTTACCAGTGTCTGAAGCCTCTTCCACCTTGGCCAGCATAAGCAGTCTGGCACTTAGACCATCCCTAAACTCAGCCAAGTTATACCACTAAGCATTGCCCAACTATATCCTGAAAGGCGGTGATCCCCCTGACGTACTGAGCACACACTGGAAGAACCAGGCTCTCCAGAACACGTAGAGGCATTGACTATTGATGGTATCTGTTAAAATCCATCTAATCAAGACCCAGCTAAACCAGAGAGGGGCGAAAAGGAGGGAGAATGATTATTTTGATGAGAGAAAGGTTCACTCCCTCATCAAAGTGCTCCCAGCCCAGCCCCAGCAGCAGCAGAAGTCCAGCTTGAGCTTTGGAGTCTGAACAAAGAACCAGGTATTTACGGTGGTTGTGGTCAAAGAAAACAACAGAAAACTAATGTGGGCAATGCTAATTAAACCCTAGATTCTCAACTATTTTTGTCATCAGAAGGCGAAATACTAGCATGCTGGTCCAGATCAAAATTTCACACCTGGTGTGTATTTACTTTTTCTCATATTTTTCTCAGATTTTCCTCATATGTTTCTCACACTGTTAAACACTTACAATGAGAAGAATGTGGGAAAGAAGATGGAAATCAGGATCAGGATCTAAAATTTGCTATTGGATTCTTCCAGTAACATCAGAATCTTTACTTTTCAAAATAATCAATAGTGGCTTTCTATCTAGAATGAACAGAGACTGAAAGTATTTGGAATTTCATAGGAAAATTAAGTGGCAAGATATAGTCCTGGTTGAACTGAAAATAAAATTATGTATTAAAGTAATATAATGAAAATAGTTTCTGCATAACACCTTCAGTTGTGGTTGTGAAGCCCTCTGCACTTAAAGGCCATTCTTTCCCAATGAAAAACCTGGAGACAGTTGTGGTGAGAAACAGAAGAGCATAAATATGAGAAGTAAGATTGGAATGGGTGCTCTGAGGGAAAGTCTGCTTCTCTTCTTGAAAGGAGGTGAGGACACAGTTGGAATAAATACATTAATTAGTGCTTTGTCATGGGGCTTACAGAGGGGAATGGGTGGCAGATGTCAGAAACACATGGACATCTCCCAAGTGGGGAGGAAGAGATATTAAACAGAAAAACAATTGAGGGTCATAACCTGACAGGTAATCAAGAAATTGAAATGTCTGAAGAATGACAGAATTTTGAGGCCAGATGGGATCCAGCATGCAGGAAAAATATGGCATTCAGAGACATGGGGGAAAGAGTAATCACTTTAGTGCCCTGTAGATTTATAATGTACATTCATAATGGCAGCACCTGTGTATGCAAGTGTACTGTATGCATCCATTTCATCAGTTATGACTTGAGTGCATAGCATATCTACTTTGCGTTTACTTTTGTTTCCAGCTGAAAAGCTTATATTAGTTGGAATTTTTAAAGTTGCTTTTCTTCCTCCAGCTCCTCATCATTTCAGTCTGAACTTCGTTGCCCTCCCCCTTTGTCCTGACTGCCACTTCACAGCTGAACAGCAGATTAATCCACTTACTGTCTCTTTATTTCTTCATTGGTAGAGAAAGTGAATTGATCCTAACACTTATCATTATCCCTCTCCTCAAGGCACAAACCTCCATTGTAAATTGTTCTTGTTCAAAACGTCCATCTTGGTAGCCAGACTAATTCTGTGTTCTTAAGCACCCAAACCATTGCCTAACCCATTTGTTTGATGAATGACCTTTGCATGTTTTACGAAAAGCCCTGGTCTTTCTGGAGCAGATTTGTAGGTTGCAAGTTGGTATTAAAATCAAAATAGAACAAAGCAAAGGAAACTTCTTGCATACAGTGCAGTGTACACAGGTTTCAGTGCATTTGGGATGTGGAATGAGCATGAGGAACTTGCAGCTGCTTCCCCATTATAAGATCAGAAATACATACTGTGCTGTCCAATGATCATGAGAAAGGTACGGTCTCTTTTTCTCATGCCTGACAAATTCACTCGGGGTTGTAAATGCTGAAATTTTGATTTGGAGAAGAGAGACAAAATCCAGGATTCTCAGCACAGAGTACTTTCAGGTATCTTGAGAAGGTCACAGTTTTTCTTCTATTCAGCCAGGCCGCCTGCAAAGTAGACCTAATCATGTTATGTATTGCTAGTGAAGGAATCTTATTTTTTTTTCAGTAAGAAGCTGGAAGACAGGGTGTCCTGCCAGAGGAATGTTAGCTGTGGGGTGACTGGGTGAGTGAATGTGATACAACAGCAGGCATGAAGTCTTTTTTTTTTTTTTCTACTTTATTTTTCCTGTGGCCAGAGCCTTTCTATTACCCCAGTATTTTGCATCTTTCTGAAAGGCAGCCAGGGCCATTGCGTGAGTCCTCATCTTTAAAGAGAAAGGCACTTGGTCTATCCTCCTTGGAAGGCCAGTGGGGAAGCGACATGGGAACTGCACCCCAATGGATCATGGTGCCTGCCAGCACCCCCTGCCCAACTCACACTGTGTAGCTGCAGAGACATGTCTCTGCAAAGACATCTTCAGTTACAGTGGAGCTACAGCAGCATCAGTTACTCAGCCAGCTCTGTCTAAAGAGGCTGGACCCCCTGCTAAAACAAGTCTGATGATGTAAACTTGGGCCCAGTGCCCCAAAAATTTTTGTTTAGATGTCTAAATTCTGTGGTAGTTAGATGCCTTTGAGGAGTTCCATCTTCAACCAAGATAACTTGATACAGAAACTTTATATTGTCATGACAAGAGTTTTTTTTTGTTTGTTTGTTTTGCTTTTCATGCATCTCAGTGCCTCAGAGTTATCTGCACAGGATTTCTTAAAGATAGGAAAATATTATCTGTGCTCAGAAGAGTGGTACTAGGACATATGGTAGGTTATGTCCATTGTCTAAATTTACGCAGGAAACCTGTGTCTGAGCCAGGGTTTAGAGCAAGGTCTCCAGAGTCCCAGACCAGTGCACTAGATAATAGGCTGTCTTTCACCTTTGGAAAGGTGACTGAAAATCCTCTGAAGAAAGAGACCTGTACTACATGTCTAACTGCAGCAGTAGGAAGAAATTTAAATACTAGTCAGGGTCAGGCAGGGGGAAAATTATGTTTTAATTACAAAATGTCAGCATGAATTCATAAAAGCAGGTTTGTGCTTAACAATCCACTGAAGGGATTTTTTTTTAGGATGGATAATGAAAATATCTGATAACAGGAAGCCATACATTCTGGTTAACTATATTTTTATGTAGAAAAAAAATTAGTTTCTTTGCGTTATATATATGACTATAGGGATGCAAAAAAAAAAAAAATCCCCTTTTAGCACCTGCCATTGACAGCTTTTTGTTAGAAACTACAGACTTCTCTCACATCACAGAGATGGGGATGAGAAGACATCTTTAAGCCTCCAGGATCTTCCAAACATGATCAATGACATTAGAAGAGAGGAGATCTCCCATAGGGTCATTAGCAGTGGAACTCATCAAGGAGATGCAAACACAGCCCAGGACCCACATCAGCCTCTGCTGCTGATGGGTATCTTCCCCATCTGGAGAGGCAGGTGGAGACACAGTAGGGCTGCAAACCCATGTTTGACTCCTGTCCAATGGGAAAGTCTGATGGCTATCAGGTACTGCCCAATCTTCCGATTCTATTTCTATGTTTGCAGTCTCAGCCTTCTTGCGATATCTGATTTTAACAAGCTATGAACTAGCTTGAGTAGTTTGTAAGAGGTAACTGTGAATGTTAACAGTTTAACATGTTCTGATGTGACTAAAAGAGAGTCATAAGGATTAGTATGAGGATCAATTTTTTCACTTTATATATCATTGACCTGGAAGAAAGAAGTTGCAGTAAGTGGATTACATCTGCTGACAATGTAAAGCAAAGTCAAAACAAGGAAGGAGGGCAGCAAAATTCAGAATATACAGTCTAGGAGCTTGAGACAGATAAATAGCTTATGAGATTCAAAGTATGCAAGGTAATGAGTCTGGGAATAAAAAGAAGGAAAAAAGACTATCCATTCAATAGTCACATATTATGAGACATTAAGGAAGTGCAGTGTATGGAGTTAGTGGTGGATAAAACTCTAACATCATTAACAAAAGTGCTGAACAGCAGCAAGAAAGTGGAAAAAAAATCTCTAAACAGTAAGATAGAGAAAGATAACTGTAAAACAGGAAAAAAAAAAAAAAGATTCAAATCCTGCAAATGAGGCTGGTTTTGTGACAAAATATTGCATATTTCTAACCAACTATGAAAAACATGTTGAAAAAAAAATGGTAGAATAGGCCTCTGCCAGAAACTGACAGCTGTTGAAATATCTTGATTATCCAGGGACTGGAGATGAAATCCAGGTTTGTATTACTGAGGATAGAAGATTAAAAGGAGGCCTTGCTGTGGAACGCACAGTCCTAAGGGGAAAAGGGAAGAACCGATACCAAGCTCTTGGAGCCAGTGACAGCCACGAGGGCAAGGAGGCACGCATGTCGGCAAAGGGCAGGCGTCAGTGGGGCCGGCAGTGATTTCTTTGCACAGGGAATGAATCACATAGCAGACCAAGGGCAACGACTGGGGCAAGGAACATAAATAATTTTAAGAAGGAGTTTGAGGTGTACTGAGAGAGCAGGAATGCCGTAGGGGGTACACCAGTAAGCCCTAGGGAAGGCCACACACTGACGTGGTTCCCATGCCTGCTGCTCTCCTCGTGCTCGTGTGGATGACTGGGAGGCCGCAGAGATGAATAAGGATCATTGTGAACACTCGATTGGGTCCCACGTGAAGCATGGCTTTTCTGCCACTCCTGTTTTCCTTCCGACAGCCACTAATTATCTTACTTGTCCCCTTTTGCCGGCTGCTTCGCGTTGCCTGGGCCAGGGTGGCTTCTTGAGGCTGCCTTAGGAACTGGCTGCCCTGGCTGCCCCCAGCACTCCTCTTTCTTTTTCTTTCTTTGTGATCTATATTCACTGCTCATTTGTCACAGCCATTAAGTTGTCTCGCTCCTTCCTCCCTCAGCTGCTTGCAGCCCTCCCCTCCCCGGCCCTCCCGAGCCACAGGAGGAGCCATGTCCCTCATCTCCCAGCCCAGGCCCAGCCCGCCTCTTCTGCTCCCACCCCCCTGCTCACAGCGTTTCTCTGGTCTCCCGTCCCCTCTGGGTAGTTTCTGCCTCTGAACAGGACCTCCTTGGCCACCTCTGACACACATCACACTCAGACAGCTCTTGAAGTCTGTTGCCCACTGCCTCCAAAGCTGCTGCTCCATTAATCCCGAGCCATTTGATTTGCTGTCCTGGTGTGGTGCAGGCCAGAGGATCAATGCAGACACACTCTTTCACTCGCTGCTTCTGAAGAGAAAGATGCTGTTACACAGGTTTTGTGATTTTTGGTCCTAACAGAATTTCCCAAGCCCACGGTGTCTGAATAGGTTGGAAATTTCCATAGTGTTTTCCTCTCAGCCTTGAAATAAATGTTAACTGAACTGTGAAAAGCAAACCATTGATCATGTTTCTGTCTGGACAGATTCGTGCTAACAATATTCAACCTTGCACTCTCACTCTGCATTTCTTCTTTGCATCAAAGCCCTTAGCAGACACTCCACAATCAATGTTGCTTTCCCAAACCGTGATAATCCTCATTTGAGCTAATAGACTTGTCCTGCAGTTCAAACACCCATACCGGTCACTGCAACCAGCCTCATGAAATCCAGTTTTGCCATGGGCTTGCAACGAGGTGTCAGAAACCTGTCAGGGCCCTACACCATGCCACAGGAACAACGTAGGTCCCACTCCCTAAGGAAGGGAACAGGCTCACTTTGTTCCTTCCCAACATCTTCTGAGTCAGCTTAAATGTATTAAGAACCATGGAATGAAAAACTGCACTTAGCTATCTATAATACTAAAGTAAATGGAATAATTTGGCTTGTGTTTATTTCTCTATGACAGATAAGGCCAGAAACAGCAAATTCTCTAGTGGGTATATATGAATAATGTATGATGAATTTATTATATTTTTTTTCTAATAGATATTTAAAAGAAGGTGGGACCTGTCTGCTAACACTATCTCTAAATAAAATTTTTCTTTTTTTTTTTTTTTGGTCAGGAAACTTATGGTAAGCCAGAAAAGATCAGAGCAGTGGATACATTTGGGAGAAGATCTTACATTATTATTGAGTCTTTGTTCCAAGCAATTTCAGCATCTTAGGGATCAAGGTGAGCGTCCCATAATGCACCTGCTAGTAAGCAGATATAAAAAGAAAGTATTTCTAGACCTTTATCTTTGAGACATGAGATTCTAAGATGAAAAGAAGACCAGGGATTTACTGACCATCACAGACAATGGCTTGCTATGATTAAAGCTATGTATGTTACCTGGACAAAACTACATCAAAGTGCTAATTAGAGAACATGTACTCCTGACTGAATCTCCTCTGAGACTAATATACTTTCATTTGTGTTAAAACTCCTGGCTGATGCAGAGAATCAGTGTGAACTAGAAGGGTATATCCATGTAATGGACAGTGTTACTGCACTCTACCATCTTCCGTGTGATATATTCTCTTTATGCAGAGAGACAAAATTTGTGTTTATCTCAGTGCCAAGACATCCAATTAAAGAGCCTTGTCCTACAAAATCATCTGCCTGAAAGTAAAAATGAAAGAAAATTGGACTGATTTATTTATTCCTGATGATAGGTACTTAACTGTCACTTCTCAAGAGCTCCTAATCCTATAATATTCCCAAAAGGCTTGCAGTAATAGGGATAGACCATACTTATGTGGAGAAGAAGGGAAAAATACCACCCATATGTTGTACATGAATATAGATGCCTTTAAAAAAAAGTCTAATTTACCAATGCTTGCAGTGGATGGGTAACAAAGCAATCAGTATATGAGGTAAATATATATATTGGTAATAGAGCAGCCAGGAACATTTTATGCTAGAGAATTTTGAATGTCTCTGTGGTTGTGGAGGGTCTGTGGGGAGCAGAGCTGTGCCTTTTCTCTTGTGAACAGTCTCTCTCCAAAACTGAGACATAACCAACGGTGGGACAACAAATCAAGTCATTCTGAAGGAAGAAAAATGTTGTTCAACCTGAAAATGCATGCAGCTAGTCTCCTACTGAGTCAGAAAACAGCATACACTTCAGTGTAAAAGAAACCAGACCTATCTCTACAAGTCAGAATGTCTTTGATACTCTTTTATCTAAGAAACAACAGATCCCCATTGTTTCTCAATTGGGCACGGACCATTTGGAGGCCATATGGACATCCAGGTTTTACAGCACATGCGAAAGATATTTTACAGTAACAATTCTACACTCTCAGTGCTTCTTCTTCATAGGGTGAACATGAGACTGTGGGAAATAAGTTTTTCTTTAAAAAAGAAAACAGAACAGTAGGACTAGTGATACTAAGCACATTACATTTAGCACTCCACTTCATCTGGTGAAAAAGTAGGCAAGGGTAGCAAAGGTGTATTGAAAATGTCTGCAAAGGTGCTGACCCACCGGAAGCTCAGCCGCTTTCATTTATTGCTTACTTGAAGAAGTAATTAGGGTTCTCACTTCTTGGCTAATGCCTCCTAATGGTCACTTTATTCATGAAAATTGTATAGTACTGTAACAGTTGGAAGGTAAAGTAATTGTGTAAAAAGGTTTATTAGGAATGGCCCAGAAATATCTAAGGGGGGAAAATATTTTCTCTCAGGGCTATGAAGGTTTATGCCCTTTTTTTCTAGGAAGGCAGAATAAAATATCTTGTTTGGTAGTGTGCTGGCAACACATGCAATAGGAATATATTATTTAGTCGAAGCGCTGTGAGTGTTGAAGCCTGATCTTGCGGCCGAACAATGCCATCAATATGAGGTCCTGTTTGTCCTTTGGATGTTTCTATTGGAGCGCAGAGTTTCATTCATTCTTTACACAATGTAGTTTCAATTTCTATTCGAGAAAACTAGAGGCAGCACTCACTCTATTCAGTTATTTTATTCTACTTACCCCCATGCTGCTTCCACTGCAGAGGTGCTAGTTAAATACATGGGCGAGTGAACAGATCTGGAGCCTTTTCCACACGAAGGCTGTGTTTCTGCTCACAGCAAGTGTTCGGGCTGCAGCACCTTCTTGTGCTGGAGCAGACCTGTGAGGATGGCAAGTGCTCACCAGCCTTACATGTGAGGATGAAAAACCTCAGTTTAGGAAATATTCTCAAAGGTGGCAAGTGCCCTGCAAGGGGAGATGCACACACCATGCATCTCCTAGCCAGGACTAGAGGGGCCTGGGGCAGGCAGTTATTCTTCTTTTGTCAGTGAAAATTTGACTAGACTGAAGCAGTACCTTGCTTGGCTAGGCAATGAATTATAGCCGAAGAAGGGTTGCACTACCTGGCCATCATTTTTCTCACAGAAATCTCATCTTAATCATAAATGCATCATTTCCAGTCCAGGTTTTCTCAGAAATCTCTGATTTCTCTATTATGCTAGATTCCCTCCTTCCAATGATGAAGCAAACAGAGACTTTAAATCCGCAGACTACTGGCTCAGCATCATCAATAACTGAGCTGTTAAATCAGTTCCTTCTTTCTGAATGGCACATCATTCATGACTAGAGCCTGTTGCATGAAGACCATTTTGTTTTTAAAAACTAGGCTGTTCTGAGCTAAAATTCTCCCAATATAAACGTGTTTTTCAAACCTCTTGTTGGCTTTGTCAAGGTGTAAAATCCCATTTTTTCCACATATTCACAGTAATTCAAACTTAGATGTCAATCACTTTTTCATTCCCAGGAAACAATTTTGTGCTATGCAATACATTTCATTCCTGTCATGGCACAAAGAGAACTATTTGAAAAGGATAAATATCACTTAAGGAAATATATTTTGCCCCACTTTTGCAGTACTGCTTTTAAAATGTTATTTGCTATTGTATGTTCTCCCACAACCTGGCTTTGTGATGCTGCTGTTTGCATGCAAAAGCTATTTGAGTGGAACATTGCATCTCACTTGTTCAGAGCTTATAATGAAGAAAAATGTGCAAAAGCATTACTTTGTGAAAACCGATAAGTAAGCATACTGCCTGTCGAATGATGTCACCCATGCTTTGCAGACAAAAAAAAATAAATGACTGCATAAGCCCAGTACAAGAGTCTGCGATCTGCAGAGCATGAAATGTCTTGGGGACTGAGAGTCTGGATTCTGCATTTCTTCATGCGTCTTTACTGATTCTCTGTTTCTTTTGTTGTGCTGCAGAATCTGCAGCGTATTGCAAAACACTAGCTGTGAGGCCCCTTAAATGTATCTGGGATCAATCCCTTATGAGATATTATCTCATGAAGAATCACCCAAACTCCAACCTGCTCAGTGATATTTAGATTACTGCATTAAGTTGACAGAATGCAAAGAGTCATTACACCAAGGTACTCATCACAGTGTATTTATTGCTCGGTAAAGAAAGGAGAGGGGCGAAAGCATCTTTATCTTAACTGTTCTCATAAACAGCCAGAGGTAACAAACCTCTATTAAAACTATTACGTTACTCATACCCAGTATCTGCCTGACGCTTGTTCTCTGTGTTACTCATGGCATCTGGCAGTGTTTTCACTTAAAACAGGGTTGCTGTTTGCTTTTCTTGCCAGCTCTGCAATCCATATCTGCTTCTGTTTGGGGAAAGAGAGACTATTTGGTGATGCTTCTGACAGAAAGACAATAAGCAGTTTGTATGCATCTCATGCATGTGTGCACACTCCTCCGCTGTGTCTGGTTAATGGCACGGCAGAGGGGAAGGGCAGCAAGGTGGCTGTGCCGTGTGGGAGCTCCTGAAAGCTGAAGCCAGGGCACAGGCTGCCCCGTGCTCTGGGCTGTACGGTGCTGCATGGTGACATTTCCTCCCGGCAAAAATTTCACCAAGAGTGCGGGCTGCTCTGACTTTGCCCTCTCCTGTTTTGACATGTCCCCTGTGTCCAGAAGAGGGGAAAAGGTGTCTTAAAACAGAAAGGGGAAAATCTCACCATAAAAACTTACTTAAAAGAGCAGATAAATTGCAGTGTGCTAGAGAAGAGTGATAGTATACTCTTTTGGAGGTCTCAGAGTGTGGGTAGCTGTCTGTGTGAGATATTTCACTTACAAAAAGGAGCAATTTAGGCTCCTCTGTTTGCAGCCGATTACTCTGAGTAACAGGACAAATCACTGCTACAGCTTTAGAGCTGCATTCCAACCTGGCTATGGAGGCACAGCAATGAGGATTTCACCAGTCATGAAGCTCTGTGCGATGCAGAGCTATAGATTTGACTAGATATTTCCTCTAATACTGTCTAAATGCAATGATGAGCTGTCCCTTCCCATGCCTGTCTGAGCAAGAGATGTGAAAACCCCAGAGAGAGAAGAGATATGGAAAAGTGTAGAAAATAAATTAATCCAGTTCCAACCATGTGAAGGTAAACAAAGCACAGAGCAGAACTTGAAAAATAGAACATTTGCTTTGTAAATTCAAATCAGAAGAGCAGATTCTTTCTGCATTCAAGAACACTGCAACACCACTTGTCTCCCACAGCAGGTTGAAAATCAGTATAAGGGAAGGAAGTGAAGACCAAAACTAAAATAAAAGATTGAGGCACCCAGGTGCTCAGGAGAGACAAGTTTGCCTTTGGTTATGAACTTACTAGTATAACTTTTGAAATAAAAATATTGTTCTGTTATAAAACAACTTGTATTCCATGCCATTATTTCCCAGATTTGTCCTTACAAAATTAATCGCGTTCCCTGATGCAGCTGGAAGCTCCAGGCCTTTCCTGAATTATTTTTCATGTGTTCTGAAAATGAGGATGTCCAATATCATAATTTAGACTAGGCAATGGTTGTCTTCTTTAAAGTATAAAGCTTGCTTGCAGCAGCTTCCCATGACAACAGTCAACAAGCAAATAAATGCATAAATGAGTGAAAAAGGAAGCATTATCTACTTCTGCTAGTTGAGTTTTTCATTAACAAGCCTCAGGAAAAAGTGGCTAAGTGTTGTAGCATATTTGGAGGTACTCTTTCCCTCATGATCTTCAGAGAGGTTATGTACAGGTGCAGAATGGAGATAATACGCCGACACTATTCTGAATGCTATAGCATGTATCTCTGAACTGGTAGTGGGGATTTTATATACTGTAAGGAAAAAAGAACAGGGTTCTGTCGTTATTCCTTTATGTGCTATACCTGTGGGAGAGACTAAGGAATATCAGCTGGACTGAATGGAACAAATAAGTTTTAATCATCAGCTTACTGGAAAATAAATCTTTCTCCGATCATATTGTGTTCTTGAAAGATCTTCTCTCTTCTTCATCTTTACCCACTGTGCCTGTATTCCTTTGTTGCTCGTTCATAAGCAGTACATTACTAACATTCAATAATCATCATTTCTTTCTCCTAGAAATAATATGTGACATTTATTTAAAAACAAAGTTTAAGCGGTTGTTTTGATGAAAGTGCTTTCCAGGAAACTCATTTGTTCATGCCTTCTGAAAAATGAACATGATCTGACACAGCAAATGTTAGTGCACTCATGAAGGTGGATACAAATGTGAGTAACTACACATACAAATAATATTAAACCATTAAAACTTCCAAATCTATACCCCCAACTTTTGAAAAAAAAAAACATTAAAGGCTGTATGTTATCCTGTATCACCAAGCAAGATGTCTTTTTTTTTAATGTAAGACTGTTTTTCGGCGGCAGTAGACCTTTCCAATGTAACAGGCTGAGTCCTGGGGAAATTTGCCTTCATTTCATCCAATTTTCCCCACAAGTGTACGAGTGAGATAACTTCACTTAATGATGTCATTTCAGTGCCAGCCTCTTCAATGGCAATTACCAAAGGAAAAAAAAAAAAAAAAAAAAAAAAAAAANTCCCTGGGTGGTTTTGTTAGTTCTTCATTATTTTCTCTTTGAAAATTATTCTTCCATACTTCATCTTGAACTGCCTTTTTTCAAGCTGAATAGCCCTATTGCTTTTGCTGAATACATGGACATGACCACCCACGCTTAGAAAAAACTTACCTCTTGCTGAGTTTCTCTGAAATGGTAGGCAGCAGGGCTCATGCAGCAATAAAACTTCATGATCACAGGGGAAGGGAATAGCACAAGGCTAGGAATCCTCCTGCTGTTTCCATATGATTTCCTAATTTCAAAATAGGTTGTGAAATAATAGAGGGGAAATATATTGTGAGAGTTTCCTCTGTGTTCTTCTGCAGTTTCCCACCTGGCCTGTTGTATGTGCGAGGAACTCTATTAAGCTGCTACACTAAAAGCAGCAGCTTTGCTCAACCTAACAAGCAGGAAAACTTTATTCTGCAGCACTGCTGAGAGGAAGTTTTCCTCTTGAACCTAGGAAGTGGAGTAACAGGAGTTACTCCTTCCAGCTTTTGATTTTCCCTTGACCCCCAGCATGAATGAGATCATGATTTTGAGCATGTGAAAGGTTATGACTGCTCACACTCAGTGGTCACTATTGGTCTAATATTGGGGGGAGATCCAGCTGTGATGATTCTGATGCTTGTACCCACACACAGTTAGAATGGCCTGTGTTTGGGGATATGGACATTTGTGTGGGTTTCTCACTAAGAACAGTTACTGGGTACCAGCTTTCTTAAGACATTTTGGGGCTGAAGTATTAACATTACTGCTATAATTCCTTCCTTCCATGTAAAACTTTTTCTGTAAAGGGTCAGCCAGTCTGTTTATACTTCTGTCTAACCGCCCCTAGTTTCAATTAGAGTGTCATGTATAATAATAATTTTTATTATTAAAATGAAATCTAAGCAGAGTTTAAGTTTCACACTACCAATACTGTGGCAAAGTGGCAAAACTACCTAGAAGAATAATAATCTTGTATGTTCTTATTAAGAAAAATAGCTAAAATAAAGAATGTTATAAAATGTATTTATTATGAAATCCAAGGCAAGCCCAGATTTACTTCTCCATGCAAAGGACCGTCAGCTTTACACTGCATTGTGAACAATCACAGCAAAATCAACCAGGTACTAAATTACAAGTGATCCACACATTTGAAATATCTCTATTCCAATGTACCATTTCCTACACCACAGCACAGTGAGTTCTGACAAGTTGTCACACCAGCCACAAATCACTTTTCTGTTTTGTTTTGTTTTCTTCTATTATTATTTTTATTTCAGACCAGTTGATTAGCATTATTTAAACATGGGTTTTTTTTGTGGTTTCCTTTTTCTTTCTGCATCCCTAAATTTTTTAAAGACTAACCCGCTGAAGGAAGTGAATGAAAACTGACATCACACTGTGTCAGATGGTTAAGCATTCCAGAATTCCAATTCCAAAATATAGTGGATTATTGTCCCTTTAGACAGCAGATTTTTACTGTGCGACCACCTAATGAGAACACATGGTCTTCAGAGCTGAAGTCACAGAGGGGCGCTGCTTTAAAATCCCATGAATTGTCTGGTGGACTTGTTATTTGCTTTTCCCTCTCCCTCCCCAGAGTTTCATAGCCTTTGAACACCTCAGAAGCGCTAATGCTCTACTTCACAGAAAATGTCCTAGATACAAACTGGCCTGCTACAACAACAGCTGGAGTCCCATTGCTCTCCAGTACTGGTCTTGCTTCACTATTTATTTTAAGCCTGTTATGAGAACGGAGAGGCAGGGAAAGGTCAGGAGAACAGCTAAAATATGTACTTAGGGGGGTCACAGCCGCGGGAAGTGGAGCTGAGCCACGCCAGGCCCCTCCGCCAGCTCTCCCTGTGCTCCCATTTCTCGCTCTGGGTAGCTTGGACTCTCCCACCGCACGTTTGCACGGGCTGAATCCCATCGTGGGACGGTTGCTCAGCAACAGCAGCTAGAACAATTTGTTTTTGGACCATTCAGAAGATGATTACATTTGCGGCATGTTTCCCCCCCTCTGGTACCTATTCCTGGGTGTTGTAAATATTCATCTGAGTTTTGCATATACAGTAGTTTTCCCTTTAGGTAAAAAGCATACCATCTAAACGAGCTTTTAAGAGTACTTTACTCTGATGCATGCCTACATTTCCCCTCATTCAGTAGATACAATATTGCACATGAAATGGCTTTGCTGGGCTTCTGGGGGGTTTTGTTTTGTTTTGACTATGTCAGAGACTTTCAGCTGGAGCAGGGCCGGCCTCTTTATGACAGTGTTGCTTCGCTGCTTTGTTTGAGGCACATAAAACAAGTGAAGGATTTAAATAGTTGTGAACACCTGAATGACTTTAAAGCATTCTAGTAAAAGATATGTTCAGATCTCCAGATTTCCAATTTCCTTCCTAATTGTTTCTTTATCTACACATCTTTCAGCATCCCATTAGAAAAAGATTTCCAATGCTCTTATCTAAAAAGGATTTATGTAAGGACTATAATGCAATATTTAAATCCTTGTCATACATTTCCCTGTGCTTTCACCTGCAGTAGTAATTTATTCTGAATCTTCCAGCTTTCTTCCCCTGACACACACAAAACACAGTTGCAAGGGTCGCTTGCCAGGGCTGTCACCCTTTTGGGTAGGGTGTTCTCTCATTACTGGAAAGCAGATAAAATATTCTGTCTCTCATGTCTTTAGGTGCCTGCTTCATGCCCTACAGACCAGATACAGAGATCCACCCATTCATTCCATGCTTGGTGAAGCTATCTTAGATATCATAGGTGCAAACATCACTGCAGCCATACCCTTATGGCTTTCTCTCAGATGCAATGAGACAGGAAAGGAAAGAGAGAAAAGGAAGTTGGGGGCAAGGAGTTCTGAAATCCAATATTACTGCTAAAATATGAGGTGTGTGTGTGTGTGTGTTCAGAGAGGCTGGGTTCCAGCCAACAGAGGCACATGGACATGTTTCTTATTTACATATATAAGATCAACAGCTCCAGTACTATGCTTTTAGCTAGGTGTGTTAGTGCGTTGAACAAGGGTAGTTTGTTCAGTCGATGTTGGTATATGATGGGAATCAAGCATTCTTACACAGCCCTAGCCACGCCATTCCTGCCTTGGTACCCCAATCTGGCTGCCAAGTTACAGGTAGGGAAAAGGCAGGATTCAGCAAACACAACATTGCTCTCAGTTTTCCAGGGCCTTTGTGTTAGGGGTGTTGTCCCCCTTGGGTTCCCTGAGGTGCCTGCACTGCCCCGTAGTCTCCAGCTAATCCCTCTCTGCAGCACAGCACGGCTCCTCGTTCCTGCAGCCTTGCCCTGACACCTCTAACAGGGAGCTGCATTGCACAGAAGAAACCTTTCATGCATTGCAGGCGTGGGACTTGCAGGAAAGAGGCAGGCAGGTATGCACACTCACAGAGTCAAGTGGCACTAGGATAAACTCTGCTTCAGACTCCCCTCTGTGCATTTCCAAACAACAAAAGCTTTTTTTTTTTTCTTCCTGATTGGTTGTATTAGAGCAAACACTAATGCATGGTTGACCTAAATACAAAATCATATTTTTTTCTCACTTTCCTCAGTGCAAAATATATTTCGCCTTTAAGTGTACATTTCATTTCTTAAACATTTTTTCTCTTTAAAATGCAGGATAAATGTTAATCAATGAGGTAATCTTCATTGAAATTACTAGATATTGACGTTTGGTTCACACTAGATATTTCCTCATTATTCTGAAAGAACGAATTGCCAACTCCTGCTGCAGTGAACTGCTAGATACAACACACATTTATCCATGCCCCACGGGGGTCATTACAATGAGATTCACCTCTCTCCGTGTGCATGTATATATTTAAAAATAACCTCCTTAAAACTCCTCTTTGTTTTTTCAGCAGGGAACATATAAAACAGCAACAGCAGATCTCATACACACATCAATATCATGCTAACATAGCTGAGTTTCACTGAACCCAATGCCAAATTAACTTTTACAGGGCAATTACAAAATCTTATAATCATGCAAATTAGTAGTAAGCAGCTTACATCTTCCAATTAAGTTGCCACCTGCTATTCCAAGATCCAAGTTAGTCATGGTATACTTTTTCTCCTTCTATTTTAAGGGAAAACTTCATGTGGAGAGGCATCCATGTATGAATTAGCCTTCCCGAGGACAGGGGTCCAGCTTAGAGGAAGCACAGGCAAGTTATTTCAGCAAACAAAACAACCACATATCATAGTGAGAGGAGAATTAACCCCAAAGATGTTATCAAATTTGAGTGTCCAGGTGCACTCCTGAGCTCAGGGCCACATCCTGACTGCATCATAGCTCCATACCCTGACAAGACCCAGGCATAATATAGCCCCTCCCACCATCCCCCTCTTTATGTGAAGCAGAAAAGATGCTGCTGCCTGGACCAGGGCTGGCCTCCAACTCTGGAGATCAGCACAGTATTCCCAGCACTGTGCCCACTTTTCTGCTTAGCCCGCAACCACTGTGTAGTTCTCCTTAAAGCACAAACAAACTACATCGCACAGATTTCTCTCAGCATTCCATAGGGTGGGCAGTGGGCTGAAGGGACCAGTGGCTGTAGTTCTCTTTAAGGTAAGGCAGTGAGATGAGGCTGCTTAATGGATATACAGAAGCAAATTAGAGGTTTAAGAGTTAAATCGCTAAGTTCAGCACAGTGAAAGTGTCATTGTTTATTACTCCTTAAGTACAGAGTTTGTAGAGAGGGAGAGATTTCTCTTGCTAAAAGCAGACAGAAGAAGAATGAGCTGCTTGGACTCCTAAAGCAGCGAAGATGCCAAACCGTACTGTGGCCTATAGAATCAGCTATGAGGATGCAAATCAAATGTCTCAGAGTAAAAGTCAGGCATGAAACACAGCAGATAATGGGAACCAGTGTCAACTCTGGAAAACATTACAGCATTATGTTTTTTTCTTTACTGTCTCCTTCTCTCCTTCTTACCTCCCTGCCCCCGTAAGGGCACACACCAGATACGATTTGGACAGGCTGTGTGCATGTGTAACACATTGCCTTCGGTTTCCAGGAGGTCAGTTATCAATGGGTGAAGCCAACAGTGCTGTTTTTCAAAATCAGTTTAGCTGACATCCACCCTGATGAGATTCATACAGCTTTGACAGAAAGCTGTGCTCGCACAGATTCCTGCTTCTTCTTACGATCTTAAGTTTTTTTTTTTTTTAATGGGAATTTGTATAGGCAGCTCAGGTTCTTCCCAGGACAGCTTTTCAAGCCAACTTGGTGAATGTCCTCAGGCGCTCATATTCCCTGGGCTGGACTCTCATCTTGGGTATGTTTCCCTCCTGGCAGTGCGAGTTTTATGGCTTTTCTGGAGGACAAGCACAAAAACCAAATATATCCCTGAGAAAGATAACAGAAACTGTAGATGTCTTCATTCAGACTGGGAACTCCATCGTGTTGTCTCATCTGAGACATGACAAACACAGCAACATCAGAAGAGATGTGGAATAGACATTTTGTCTTTGGATACATCAGTGTTTGAAAACTCTGAATATTTAAAAGCGTCTCCTTCTCAAGGATTTGCCAGTGGACCTCCAGCATGACAGAGATTTTGATTTATAGCTGAAAACATGAATGTTTTTGTTGTTAAAAGACTAGTTGTAGCTTAAGATTAGAATACCAGATGACTACAGAAATTCCTATCTTGCCTTACAGCCCAGCATTTCTCTGGATAAGCCAGTATATTTGCAATCAGTAGCAGTTACAGTTTGTTTACAAGCAGTGTATCAAAGCACCTTTTCATACATAGAAACTCGGGAGAGAAGAAAACATGGTTCTTGTGCCAAATAGATGTGAAAGATTACACAGCTGCAGTGTCTTGAGGTTACAAAACTGCCAGTTTAACAAGCAAGATAAGCAGCAATGCTGATGTATTTATAGGAGTTTAGACATTTATATTGCTTTTTAAAAGAAACATAATGAACCAATCCATAAATAGTAAGGGGATCATAGGTTTATTTCTTCTTAGTGTAATGGAAGCCTACAACATAAAAAAATACCAATATGCAACTTCTGTGATAATGACATTGGCAATAAGCTCTTTGGGTCAGGGACTTTGTTTCTGGTGTGTGTGTGCAGAGCCCAGCACAAGACAGCAGTCATCGGTCTGGGACCTCGAGCTACTATTATAATCTAAATATTGGAAAATAACAATGAAAGAACTGAAACATACAATGCCTTGTGACAGGAAACAGATCTGGAAACAAAAATGTATGTTTAATTAGTATTTATTAATAGTTGGGGTCTAATCTGAAGATCTTGTACTCATTTCCATAGATTTTAGAGATCTTTGGATATTGCAGGTGACATATGTGTTGTATGAAGCAACTCAAATCTATAAGCTGCGCTATAGGAAAAACAGGAAAGCACAAGGCTCTACTTGCTCACTCACCTTTAGGGTAGTGAGATATATTCTTGCTTAATTGAAGAAAATATGTGTCACAGAATTATAGAATCACAGGAAATTAGGGGTTGGAAAGGAACTCTGGAGATCATCCAGTCCAACTCTCCTGCTAAAGCAGGTTACCTAGAGTAGAATGCACAATGTCAAGCAATGAATTAAATTCTGACTCTTCAATATGTACATACAACCAGTGATTATAGTCTGTTTTACCACTGGAAATAAATGATATAAAGTATCACCACCAAAAATTCTTTCACCATCCCCAGTCATATGTAAATATCAAACATGTTCATTTTTTAGTGTTGCTACCAAGTGCAGTGGCTTTGCCTTTTCATATCGGCCAAAATGGCTTCGCACCATTTCTTTGAAAAGGGGAGTGCTGAGATAGTTCTGAGCTGTCGTCACTGAATTCTCACCCCTCTCCCTGTCATGCAGTGATGTTCAAGAATAAGGCTGTTGACCTTCCTCCTTGACCAGCCTAGGCTTTAACAGCATAAGTGAACAACATACTAGAAGTTAAAAGTAATTTCCCTGCCAAGAACACTTTTCTGACTGGGGACTTCCTTTTTAAAGATTCTGGCTCCAAGAGGAATGTAAAAGAGTGTATGCTAAATACTTTACCGCTTAAATTTGAAAACATCAAGATGCTTTTCTCCAAAATAAATATTGGAGAGGTTCTTGAGCAATATATGCATTAAGCTGTAGCTGTAGACTGGCATTCAGCCACGGTTAGGTGGTGTTTGGTTCTGGTTTCCCAGTCAACCTTTCATGAGTAAGTGTTAAAATGTGACGTGAAGTGATGAGGAAGAAGTAAGGAGGGAGAAGTTGAGATTACCTCTCTGACACAAATTGCCCTGGGGTCAAGGGAAATATTATTAGGAGGGAAAGATTATCAGAATTCAATACCAAATGTAACGTAGTGACATGGAATTTCCTCTTTCAAAATTTCAAGCCTGCATTCAGATGAGTGACATCCCTCTTGGACTGCTTTCACTCATACTCCTCATTTAAACCCACTGCTCCTCAGACATCTCCTCATGATAGAAGCTCCTGCTTTTAGCTCTTGAGTCATTTGGTTTCCTACAAAGTCAAGGAAAACCACTGTGCCTGTAGCTGGTGCCTGGTGCAACTTGCACAGCTACACAAGACTTTTGCTTAGCTTTGCTGCCACTCTGTCACTTCCATCTCTGAACAGAAGCCCAGGATCCCCAAGATGCCACTGCTGTTACATCTGCATGGGGCGTTCAGATTGCTGTACATCAGTGCACACGTGTTTGTTTTCAAACTCAACAACAAATGTAACATTAAACACCCTTGAACGCTTCACTGAACAGCCTTGTTTGCCTCATGTTGCAAAACAGACCTAATTCTTAGTGTAGCTGGTTTGTGATTGAACTAATGGTGCATACAGAATCAT
>VXAV01007620.1:197886-212310 GCA_013399715.1 Alectura lathami
TGACACAGTGAAAGGAGATTGCACAAAGTTTCACTGATTTTCAACAGAAGGACAGATTTATCCCTGGCATAACTCAAGCGAAGTTAAGGAAAGAGTCAGGCTTGGAGACTTCGAGTGAATTTCTGCTATTTATGGTTTACAAATCCACCCTAATCCTTGTCCTTCCTATCAGTTATGGGCTTCTCACAGGCAATAAGTATCTGTCACATTGCCAGAGAACAGTTGTTTATCTAGTTTTAAGCAAGTTTGGGAGTCCATTTGTTTGTTTTTACAGGAGCTATGATGGGTGCAATTACAGGGGCAATGCATGGTCCACAGTATAACTGCTCTGTGGATCAGACAACAGGAAAACCATTCATCTTCCATGCGTGCAACCACCGCAAATCTTACTTTCAAGTGAATGAGATCTCTCCAAAAGTGCACAGAAATTTATCTTTACAAAAGTTTGGGGTCAAGACAGATTAAATCATACCTCACTGTGCCTGCAATATTAGCATGGCAGGAAGGGAGAATCAATTTCTACTTAACTAGCATGATTTATGCCTGGGGAACTCCCTCAGCTCCCCCCTTCACCGTTTGGACGTGAACATTTGGTATTATTGTCAGCACGAGGTCTCTGTCTGGCTGCAGAATGCTGTTCTCGTCCATCATGAGACTCAATATTTAAGCAGCCAGAGGTGGTCCTTCTGCATCAAGCAACAAATGGATTTTGATCTTGTTTCTGCACTTCCACTCATACACACGGCAGATAAATTTCCCCTCAGCATCTCCCCCCTCTGTAAGATGTGGTCTGCTGGGCAGTCTTGCCCTAGAATTGTACAAATCCTGATTTGTCTTGTCTTCACTGACAAACGCTTTCTCCCAGCACTTTTAGGGTCCACAACTTTTTATTCTGTCTCGACTCTATCGTTTGATTTATTCCCCAATTTGATTTCATCTTTGATTTAATATCTCTCTCCCTTGCACCTGCCCTTTTATTTTGTTATTTTTTTTTCACCTCTTTACTATTTGACCTTTCCTAGACCTTATTTAAAAGACATATATTGCCCTTTCTTTGCCATATTATTCTTTCTGGCCTTTTCCCCAGTCCCTCTCCAACTCCATAGTTCATTCAAGAGGGATAGGGGAAGTGAGGGCAAGACAAAACTCACACTGACTTCCATGAGACTTAATTTTGGCCCAACACATTCCGGAAAAATAAAGGGATGTTTTCTGGGAATCAGTCCTGCAAAATCTGAGGGAGAATGAGAAGCCACACAATCCTGTGATCAGACTTCAGCAGAACTGCAGTGTACATATTTATAATCACCTTTGTATCCTTACGAAGTTATCTGATCAACTTTAAAGGTTACCGTGAGTTATATTACACTGTATGATACTATGTATTAGATTGAGTGAAGGTTGAAAACGTAAGAGATAGTGTAGAAAGTAAATATGGATGCCAAGATTTCAAAAGGAAGGATTTTTTATAATCAAAAATAACCTTTGCCCTGAAGAAGTTCTACCACATTTAGGGAATTCCCATTCTAAGTGTTAGCCTTGCTGGCCAGCGGAGAGGTATGAATGGAGCATCCAGCCATAGACAAGAATGGCATTGTTCACAAAAATAATTGGAAAAAAGTTCTGTTACCATGATAGATTTGTGCAGTAACAGCCAAAAATGATAAATGTCACGAGCTGGTCAGGGTTGAATTGGTAAATCATGCAATCCGTTATGGGTTAAATATTAACAGAAGACACTTTCTGAAAAAAGGACAAAGTTGATTACATTCTTTTAAATGACTCCCAGATGTTAAAAAGTGCTTTCCAGTGAAAATAATTATATAATCCACAAACCTGAACACCAAGTTAAAGGAATGGTAGTGAAAATTACAGAGTAACAATCTAGGCCCACAGTCATTTTTTCTCTCTAAAGACAAACAAGAAAACTTCACATGTCCTGGGAGCTGTTGAAGTGAAAAATTCTGATTTTAAGAGATGTCATACTTAATGCATTAACTATAATCTTTTCACTCTAGGTTGAAATGCAGTCATTTTTACACTTTTTTTTTTTTGTGACGCTGATCTATAGGAAGTGTTTCCTTTTGCTATGGCTTGCAATGTATGCCTTGGAACTGAGGAGCAGACTCTCAAAGCTGTTTAATGCTGTTACTGTAAATGTCACTGACATTGAAGCACGTTTACTACATATGCCTTGCCTGTATATTTCTGTACATCAGCTTGTCCCTGTTTAATACATTCTTTTCATTTATTATTCTTTATTTTTCTTTGAAGAATTGATAACCCTATGTACCCAAAAATATTCAGGTTACCATTTCATCCCTCATTTGGCAAAGACTGCTTATAAACTGTTAGACTAAAAATAACATCTGCTTCTTTTGATGTAACTTCTATAATTTAGAATTCTTGGGACCCTCGTCCTGGTTTCAGTACTTGCTTCTTTGCTCTTCCAGTTGTTTTCTAAAGTAGAGCTAGAATTCTAATCTAATCCCAAACTAAGATTTTCAGAGAAATATCAAATGAATAGAGCTTGTGGGAACTGGGAACATCATAACCACTTCAAAATGGAATTAAAATAGTCACATTGTCATCCAATAGCTTCCATATTCAAGCTATGAGAATTACTTTTGATTAACTGGTTAACTAATTCATGGACTCATAGGTAAATGTTTGTCCAACAGTTAATTCCTTGATTACTCTTCCTTTTTTTTTTTTTTTTTTTTTTTTCTTGTAACAGTTGTATGAATCTCTGAGTGATTTTTAGAGATTTCTCAATAATGAATTTTAGTGGCAAATGTACTTCTTAATTAGATGTCTGAAGTAGACATAGTGATCACATCTCAGATAGGGACTCCACTATGTAGCTGAGCATATGCAGAGTTGTGACTGGTGATTAAAACTGTTATGGAAAGAATAAGGGAACAAGACTTCTAAAAACATTTACTAACTATCTGTAGTAAATAATGGCCTTACCAATATGTGGTGCAGACCAGATTTCAATCACAAGACAACCAAAAAACCACAAGGTAGAAAGCACCACACACAATTTTTCACCCGTATTTCCTCTTCTGATTTTTTCTTTGTAGATTATCTCTGGTTATGTTGTTATTATATCAGTTTTTAATGCCAAAAATAAGTAAAGAAAAGATAGAGGTGTGTAAGTAGTGTTTTAAAAGGTAAGGTTTCTCTTCGCAAAAATATAGTTTGCTAAGGAAGCATACATATTTCAGATACCTCATACTGACTATAGGCTGGTTTGCCTAATGTCAAACAATTAAAAATTAGCTATCCAGGTCAGTGTTAGTAACCTCATGCCTTCTTTATGGCCAGTGGAGAGAAACAGGTACAGTAATTCACTGGATTTGGCTTTTGTGTCTGGGATGGCTCAGATCTTGGGGACCTGAGTTTCTCTCTTGAGATGCCTCTTCTCCCCCCTTCCCTATGAAAAGCAGCTATGGCAACTAGCTAATGCTGATTTTTGATGCCCGCCTTAGGGCAGATGACCCCAGTGTCCCAGCTGGAGCTACAGAGAGAAGTTCCATGCCAGCCTAGAGCTTTGGAGGCCACAAGGTTGACCCCAAAGCTAGGGAGTTTCTGACACCACTGGAAGGTTATTTTGTACATCAGCTATTGGGAGAACTTGTGTTCATGCATGGCCTGAGAGCCGCATAGAGAAGTTCCTCCTAGATAAAAATCCCACCAACTTCTTGCAGTTAGGAATACATCATGTTTGAACTGGTGCTTTCAAATGAACACATACATTAGTGGTGGTGCTTTTGAAGTCATATCATCTTCACCAGTCATAAAAATGCTGTTAGTTACCTGACAGAACTGCTTATATTTTTCTTTAAGTGCTGACAAATATATTTTCTAACTGAGATCAAAATGATATTATTTTCCCTCGAGTGCACTAATGTTTTATTTATATATATATACTTTTAAAATCTCTCTGATATTTAAGGGGTTTATGAGTTTTGCTTTGGGTTTGTTTTTTTCTTAGTAAAGGATTCTTTTAATCAAATGTGAGTATTAACTATTTATTAGCTATGGTCAAAAATAAACTTTTAGATCTGGAGGGCAAACACATTGTAAAGCTCTCACAGTTTAATCCTGGATTATGCAAACACTCAAACAGAAGGAAGCTCATTTAAGCAAGAGGAGGCACAGGCCTGGTAGGGCTTGGGGCAGTGCTCCCTGAGCTCCATTCTCAGACATCTGCAAATCTGGATCTGTGCTTAGGGGAGGGGTGCCTAATGTTCTGCAGACCAATAGCCAAGAAAAGCAAATGTACAAAGAGCCCCTGGCAGCAGCACTGGTACCACTGCTGGCAGCAGAGCTGGGATTTTGTGCCAGACCATGCACATGGACCAAGGAGCTCTGTCTTGGGTGTTTCCCGTGCTGCTACACCACCCTGGCTTATGCAACAAACTTATGCCCCCACCTACCCCCATGACTTTCCCAACTGACTGTTTCCAGAAATGGGCAAGCTGGCACCAGCTGTCCCCTGTCCCTGTCACATCACCCAGTTCTCCTAGTCCTGGCCCATCCAGCTCCCACCCCTCCATGCTGCCCTATGTGAAGACTCCCACGCCAGCAATGTCTTTGTCTCCCATCAGCCCAACTCAGACCCTGCTTCTGCCTCATCTTGTTCCATTCAGGTGCTAGATGTTTTAGATGTTTTTTTTTTTTTCTTTGTTTGTTTGTTTTCAGGCAGAATGGCAAATTTTGTTATTGTATTCTTACCAAGTGGCCACAAAGATGCCCTGGGGATTCAAATTGCCTCACTTCCAGAAATTAGTTGTAATGCCTGCATTGAAAAAACTTGTTGTTCTTCAGAAGGAGGTTTAATCAACCAGTAACTAATTATGTGGAGGAATGTCAGCTTAGTACTCATGAAAGGGTTGAAGCAGCCCAGGAGGTGCCTAGTTCATTAGCCCCTGCATTTGTTGCCTCTATTTTTGCAGATCTGCCACCTGATTGCTACAAGTTAGTTACTGAGACATGTTATACAAGGACTCACATTCCCAAATTTAAATGTCAGAAAGTAACTAGTGGTTTTGGCACCTGTATTATGGGGCTCATATTGAGGTACCTTAAAGAGATCTGATTTTCAGAAAGTGCTAGCAGCACACCTCTACAGCATCTCAAACTGAACATTCAAACACAAAAGCAAAAAAAAAAAATATATATATATATATATATATATTTCATTCTGGAAAAGCTTGGCTTTAGTGTTTGAAGCTTAATGTCTTCAGTTCTTAGATGTATTGAAACACCTGAAAATTGTATGACTATTCATGGATCCAGTGGCCTTCTATGGACTCAGATGTTTCCCTAGCTGATTTTTATAACATGTTGGAATATTTATTGTCCTAACTTTTAAAAATCTCTTTACAGAACTTAGAGGAATCAGTTGTGAAATGTTTAATCATTGTTTATTATTAAATGAGCATAGCTATTCAAGAGTATATCATTCACAGTTGCCAACAATAATACAGACAAGGAAAGCAAAGTGTCATTCTCCATAAACGAACAACGAAGTGACTAACAAACTTTCTGTGATCCTGACCATAAAAATGCAAGACAAGAGACTGCCATTGAAAAACATGGTCTATTAAATTAAGATACTACCAGGTGTCATTGTGACTCTGTGGGTAGCATGTCTGCCTTATAGCCAACTACTTGAGGGTTCAAGTCCCATACTGGGACCTTGGCTCTCATCCAGCATACTGCAGAAGTAAGCAGCCTGTGGCACTTTCAGAGGTGTCATCCTTCAGAGGAAATGTTAAATCTACTGTCCTTCTGCCAGCTCTCCAGTTGGAAATTAAAGATCCCCCAAGTATCCTTTGAATAGAGTGAGTAATAATCTTGGGGCCCCGGCCAAGATTCCCTCTGCCAATAAAAAGAACTTGTAGTGGTAGGGACATATTTCACAAAAGAGCAGAAGTCACAAAAACCAATGGAAAAGGCTCATTAAAAATGTCGTGCCTCCTTTATATATTTTTAACATAGAAAGTTGCCTATTTGATTAAATTTCATTAACATTTTTAAGCATCTGTCATAAATTGCCCACGTAGGGATATTAAAAAATACAAAGGACAGCTTCCACTATGTTTCTTTAGGAAACAGCTCATTCCCATGGGCATCTTGGAAAAATTCAGCCCAGATTCAGGAAAGCTCCATGAAAAATCTCTAATAAGACCGTCTTTCATAACAAACCTTCAGTGCAAAGCACCACAGCAACACTGGTGTACTATTAAGTGTGAAGATTCTGATGAGTGCACTGCACTCTCAACGTACCAAGAGCCGATGCATTTCCAAACATATTTTTGCACTGGGGACTGTTAATCTGTCCAGTTGGTATTCATATGCCATTGAATCTCCCTCAGAGACGTCTTCTACATAGTCAGAATCATAGCGAAGTTATTTAATGGCATTGTGCAAACAGTCTGCTGCTGGTGTACATATAAAAAAATTTTTTAGCAACCCTTGCGTGGGTTGACTGAAGCAGGACAGGCTCTAAACCAAATTCCCTATCCCGCACTGGCCCTGAAATGTAACCTGACAAATAGCAGTTTACTGTGCCAGCAGACTGTAAACTGCTTGGGGACAGCTAGAAGAACTTCTCATAACCTGCCAACCCTTTCCTGCCTCCCAGCTGGTTGCCTCTCAGCAGCTCCACTGAGCAGGGCCTTCCTCTCCCCTTGTGCTGTGCCACTCAGGTGGGCAAAGTGGCAAAGGGATGTGGGACCTTAATACCAAGGAAAGATTTCTTGTCAGGAATCCTTATGGGAGCCACGGGTAGATCACATTAAAGGGTAAGAGCTTTCACCACCTTCTCTCTTCCCTAACTGTAATTGGCTCCCAGCTGCATAATGGCTTGCTGAGGCTACTCCTCACCAGTTGCATTCTCTTACTTAGGCAACTGAAAGTTAGCAACCTGAACTCACTTCGCAGTGGGCAGGGAGAAACTGCTTCTAGACAGCTATTCATCTCCTGAAGCATGCACCTAAGGGAGACCAGAGGAATTTCTTCTCTCATCTGCTGAGGAAACAGGAGTGACTCACACAGACTTTGACCTGAGAGGAAGGAATCCTGCCCTCACATGACAAAAAACTCCCTTTTTCAGGTGAGGAGATCCTGCCTATACATAGGCAGGATGAGGCTGCCAGTGCATAACAGGCTGCAGTGGTGCACTGGACTCTCCTCTATGCACTTCATCATTAATGTATTTTATCACTTTTCCTTTGGAAACACAGAATATACAGCGAGGACCTAAATGCCCTTGTACATTATGGAGAAACTGCTGTTTGCCTGTAGTGTCAGCCATCTAATTTCATTGTAGATTTTGTGGCACGTTTTCTTGGAGCAGGCAACAAAATGAGTTCCCCAATGGTGTCTGGAGTCAGCATCAGTCCTGGTTAGTGTTGTGTGCCAAACATTTCCCGTCACTGCCCACTCATTCTCATGAATGTATGTTTGATACAATTCTATAGAAAAGGTTGTGCTTTCTTACTCCTAAGTTTCCTCTTTGCTCCCTAGCCTCTCATGAAAATGAGTGTTAGGAGCAGAAAATGGCTTCTCTCTCTCTCCCTTATACCTTTCTCATTTCAGTTCTGCTGCTCATTTCTCCTACTTCCAGTCTCAAGTGCTCTTCTGAACTCCTTGCTTTGGTGACCTCCTTTTTTAATTTAATCTGGACAAAGCACCAAGTTGATTTCAAGTCATAAAGCTTGATTTGCTGTGTGCTCTAGGTGAATGTGAATAAGCTCCCTGGCTCCTTTTAATCAGCTATCAAAATCATTTTTTAAAAACTGCAGCAATTAGGTCGCCAAAACAAGTAGTCTCTTGTGTTCTACTGAGAACAAATCTGTCCTCCTCTGACTTACTTCATAATTTAATTATTAAAGCTTGATATCATTTTGGTTTCCATGTAAGGCAACCCCATAAGACCAATTATATCGTTTCAAAGGCAAGGTTACTACTGCTAGAACCAGTACTCCGAGGGCCTGGTACTGTGCTGTATATGGCAATAACACTACTTCCTACCACTCATATTGCAACATTTGTCTACCTACTCAGCCAACAACAGCATTCTGCTGGCATCCTCCCTGCAGCTCTGCACTGAGCTAGCATGTGGAGGATCTGGTATCAATTAGTTAATAATTTAGCAATGGTTTGAAGATATAAAGCAGCTGCTAAAAGCTAAGCCATATTATTATGCAAACTAATTATTTTGTATTTTATCTTTACATCTTTTTGTATTGCTTCAGAAAACAACATTGTATTTTTAATTGCCTTTAGCACCTCTTTGTCTTGACATTTAAATGTCTGAAATGTTTCAATGTAATTACACTGTTTTGTATCATAACACCTTAGGTACCTCCCTCTGCATGAAAATTTGCATACCTAAATATTGTTTTAAGAACAGTAACTGTTTCTATTATTTGTTTTAAAAAGACAAGAAAACATCATATTACAACATCTTTTTCATCTGGCAGGAGTAGCATTCCAGATTAAATGATTTAAGAAGTCTGGAGAACGCTTTTGGCCACTGGGTTGTTTTTCAGTTCCAAGTCCTGCTTTTCCTGGTTCTCTCTCAGTTCCCCTCACCAGCCCAGGAATATCTGATACTTCTGGTGCACTGGGAAAAAATCTCTCCTGAGTCACATGTTTTGAGGATCTGATTGGCACTCAGATTGGGCTGCCAGGCACAATTAGAAATCCTGTATTTCAAGAAAGACTTGTAACTGGAAATCTAGGAGACACAGCAGAAGAAACCCATAAGACAGTCACAATTGCTGCTGGTCAGAAAAATGATATATCATCACATTCACCTTAACACACTGTACAAGTTGCTCAAATGCAAACACTTTTTGTCTGACACATGCATACAAAGCAAGATCTAACTGTAGCATGCTGAGAATAGTGGGGCCCTGTTGATTGAGCAAGCTATGTAGTGTGTATTGCACTGCACATCAATAATGAATTGCAATTGCTCTAAGATATGAATTTGAGCAATTGTACCATCATACTTAAGAGACTGATCTCCTCTTTCTATAAGACTGGAAGATGAAACCAAAACGATTTGAATCTGCATATATTGCCCCACCCCAAGAATATGAGTTTTTTTCAAGGGTAAGATAGATGACTTCTCTTGAATTTAGCTTAAGTTCCAATAACCCTCAGTAAAGAAACTTAAAATGATCTGCCTCATAAACTTCACAGCCTTTCTAGGCTGAATATGTCAAAATTCTTCTAGTGTTATAAATCATTAGATACCTTCAAGCCCGTCAGAAACACACCATTTGTGTAACAACACTTCAGCTCCTTCTGGAACAACTAATTAGATGTCCCTTTTATGTACTTGCCTTGTCCTGCCTGTAGCTATTAGGACACATCACAGCACTTTCAGTCAGAGTGAGGGCACTGGAGCTGGCTTCCTGGAATTCCATCAGAATAAAAATAAAGTTGTTCTTAATGTGTGACACATCATTCAGTATGGCTTGTTCCAGACACTCTGGGAGACGAAAATAATGCATACATTGTCACTTGGGGTTATGTTGTGCAATATGGAACTATTTTAGAGCTCAGTTCTTTTGATAGGAGAGTGCAGCTAATCCCTTTCTCAGGTGCCAACATTGAAAGAGTGTGACTAATGCGAAAATCATACACAAAACCTGTGAGCGAGCTTGTGCAGAAAATGACGACTTTCACAAGCTTCCCTGCCATGAGCAGTGGAAGTTGTTCTGCTCTGCTGTGCCTGGGGGCTGGCTGTGCAGCAGCACAAAGTGGGCTCTCCGCCCTCCTGCACCACCCAAGAGGTCCCAACAGACCCATCAGGAAGCACCAGCTTGGCCCCAAGCTCTAATCCTGGCAAAGGCAATATTTCTGCCTTGCCTGTCAGTGTGGCAGGGCTGAGCATGCTCTCCAGAAACATCAAGAGGACCTTTCTGAGGAGCACAGCTTTCCCCCAGCAATCAGGCTGCAGCACCCAGCAATGCTCTTTAGCCCGTGGCTAGGCAGAATCTGGTAGCAGAGCCGATGTCTCAAATGAGTCTTTAGCTTAACGAGCAACAGTGTAAGAACCATTAAAATATAGTGCTAGCAAAGGAAAAAGAGGCAGAGCTGCCCAAGTTCCTCACGCTGCTAATAAGAAAGTAAGTAATAGCTAAGTTTGCACATGCCAAGGTTGTTAATTAGCAGACATAAAGCCAGAATCACAGTGTGTTTTATCCTGTAGTAAATAGTTATCACGCATTCGTTAGTATCTTGTTCTTGTGCCTGTTTCAGTACTCCCTTCAAGACTTCCTCTTCCCCAGGGTGCCTTCCAGCTGCTAAGGGCTCTGCATAGCCTCCCCACATCCTTCCCAGTTGGTGCCACACATTTTGCCTTAAGCCTGCCAGTCTCCTTCAGTGTCTGCGGCAAGAGGAGCAGCCAGCAGGATTTGTGCACATTTGCCCTCTCTTTCCAGTCTGTGTATCAATTCTGCTTCAAGCCCATTCTCCAGTCTGTGCTGGGACTTCAAAGCCACAGTCTGATGCACTGCATTGATTTTGCCTCCAGAGACCATGAGGATATTTGCTTTCTCTGGGAATATATATATATATATATATTTTTTTTTTTTTTTACTGTGGCAGAAAATAAGATGTGGGCATATATAAACAAGTCTGGAAGAACTTCTGGGACATCAGACTGCCCAACAGAGACTTAGCCTGCCCTATTTCCACTCTTTTGCCTTTTGAAACTCATCCCTAGAGCCATAAACAAAGTAAAGAACAAGAGCATCAACGTTTTTCAAGGAACTCTCATACTGCGTCTCATAGTAATTGCTACGTGCCTTGGCCTGCAACCTTACTTTGTGCAAAACCTTCATTTGCCCTTACAATTCAAACACTCCCCAACTTTGAAGAAGTCTGAACACAGATTTTTTTTTTTTGTTTTGTTTTTTTTGCAGCTGAAGCACACCTCTAGCATAATGATGAAAAAAAAATGAATGTATTGAAGCGGAACACAGACAAACTTCTTCCAAAAATCACTCTAATCAAGCAGCTGCCTCCAGCATGAGGTCATGCCACAATGTTCCCCAACCTAGTGAATACCGGTCTGATGTACCTTTATGAAAAGTCTGATTCTATCAAGCTCATAATGTTACTGGATCCCTACACTGGCTGCTTATGGCAAGTGTCAGTCTCTTAAGATGTGGGTCTATTTCTGCCTCAACCAGATCTTAAATGGAATAGCAAATTGTAATCTGTTATGTTTGGAAGTGGCAGATCTGCAGTGAGAATTTTTTTCCCAGTAAAGTATATCAGCTATATGCTTTGCATTTCAGCAGTTGCCCAAACAAATCTTAATATACTGTTTTGTAGCTTTAAAAGGAATGTGCCTGGTATTTGATCACCACAGTTGGTGTAATAATATTATTGTGTTGTTGTCATCCAGACATCTTAACCATTCTTTAGAAATCCATCACTTTAGGTAATGCATAAATATATGACAAGGAGAATGGCATAGCATTAGTATCAATAGTATTTTGCTTGAAGATACGTGACACAGAGATGCATGATACACCAATATGCTTCTCCAACTTGATCTGTCATTTTTAACCTTAGTTACTAAGGCTATGACATTTGGCTGTAGAAGGTCAGGGGTATCCTTGAGATATGGATCTGAGATATATATGAGTAAAAGTTCAGCAGGAGAAGAAAGGTGATCCTTCTGATGTTGGATTGTAAGAGTTTTCTTCTTACAAAATGAATTCTTAGATGAGCATCTGATTTTTATCATGACTATGATACAACAGCAGAAGCAATGGGACTAATTATAATTGCAATAACCATGATAATGATAAAATGAGAGTACTGCAGAAAAAATATATAAAAAAATTTTTTTCAGCAAATGGGTAGCCTTTTACAGATGCTTGTTAAAACTCTTGCAATGAGGGGAGGTTATTACTAGTAAACTTCAATGTTTCCTGGCAGAATATTTATTCAATAATGTACAGTTTCTAGCATTATAGGTGGAGAATTATTTTGTAGAAAATCAAATTTCTACAAGCTTGTCCATGTCAATACACTTGTAAGATCTGCTTGACATTTTTGGTCCTCCCTCAGCTAGAGAGCCAAGAATTATAGGTATGCATCAATATTCGGTGTATTTTCGTTCATGTGCATGGCGTTTGGCTTATCCTTACTGGTAAAGAGAAGGCTTTGGGAAGCAGTTCAAATAAGGAGAAAGGACAGTGGTTCACTATGAAGCTTTTAATGTTTTAATTAATGTTATATTATTTCACATTAAAAGTGCCTGATTGTCTTGGTTAGCAGAAACTGAACAGAAAATTAGAAAGATAAAGGAAATTAAAATGTGAAAATGACTGATGTATTATGAGAATATCATTTGACTTTATTTTATCTATGGTCAAGTGATGCTTTATTGTAGAAAGCTAAGAGAGTACAAAGCAAGATGCAACCAGAAGATGAAGCAACAAGGGAGCTCCAGGGGACGGATGCTGCACTATTTTTTCTAGCTTATCACATCATCAGAGGGTATGTTACCACCTTTTGTGGTGCTAACCTGTTTGTGGGGAGGAATAGTGGTTCATTTCTTTTTCCTCCCATCTTTTTATATTCAAAGTAAATTCTCCATCAAAGCTTGACAGGTCTGAGATGCCTCTGTGGTGATAATAATGCTTTTTTCTTTATAAAATTTCAAGGAATGTTTTTGTATTTCTCAGACATAATTAGCGATCAGTCAGAATTATTCACTTATTTGACTGGTTAGAGTATATAATTTGTCCTCCTAGCCCTCTCGAAGATATCCTTGTCTGTAGCCAGGTGAGCCAAGCAGGTGCTGTCATTATAGTTTCTGAAAACAACACTATCATATTTACTCTCATCTTTGCTCATCCATTGTTAGCTTTTCATGTTTACTTTCTGACTTTTGGTGTGCAGCCATTTCCTGTCCTAAGGGGAATGACAACCAGAGATAGTAAGAAAGAGAGATATATGACAGGAAGAAAACAGTCAAGTGAAAAAGAAAGAAATTCTAGATAGTAAGAGTGAAGATTTAAAAGAAAAGCCTAAAATATAGAAAAGCATAATAAAATACTTAAGACATTGATTTGAAGATAAATGCAAAGCCATCACATTAAAGTCATTGAACAAATACTGTGAGACAAAGGTAGATAAAGAAAAAAGGAGAAGGACGGCAGTGGAGAAACTGTGTTATACTGTCACAGGCTTTTCTCACAGCACATTCTGAATCCATACTTTAAGGGTGGCTGGTTGCAATTCATAAAATAAATATCAAAAAACATGCCCATTTCTGAGTGGAGAGAACAAGAAAACACCTGAGCACAGTGTCTCTTAGGAGACATATCTCAGCCACAGTAAGTTTTTTGAAAATATAAAGGAGTATTTGACAGAAATTTTCAAACACATTTTTTTAATCAAGGAAAAGCAAGGCATTGAAAACATTTTTTTTTCCCCTGAAAATGTTTGTCCAGTTTTAAAGTACGGAATTCCTGGTGAAAGTCAGAAAATTCCACCTGCTCTAAGCAGAACATCCTATAACCTGAAGGAGTACCTGATCTTTCCCTGATGCCCATGCTGGGTTGGGTGAAGAGCTTCTTTTACAATGAGTTTTCAGGCTCTAGGTTCATCTCAATTTTGACCAGGAATGCCTTTGAAATCATGAAAGCTTTTACAAGACATGAAAAATGTTTCCTGTCCAGTTCTAACATGAAGAGTCTTATATCACCAAATAAAACGATCTATAATGGCTAAAATAGCTTCATTAGTTAGGTTTATTATTGTGTAAATTGCAGAAAAGGCATGGGGTCTCAAACATGCAAAGGTGGCAATTCCATTACCTGCTTTCCAGCAGAACACATGTTTTCAATTTTAGCAAATTTTACCATTTCCCAACTGCAAATTGGATGACATACAACAAAAACTGTGCTTTAACAGCTTTAGTATTTTATAGACATTACAGCCATGCACCAATCCTTTACCTTAGGAAAAAGTAAGAATTACAAAGAGCATGCTATAAAAACACCTAATCACTAGCCCCCAGCTGGAAGTCATATGGCCTACTGCATGGCAGACTAAGGCACAGAACACATGGGCTCTTGTCCTTGAAGAAAGATGCTTTGCCCCCTTCGTTTCCGCATCTACAAAATGGGGCAATAATACTTATAATCTGCTGTGTAATTGAGTGCTTTGGAAATAAGAGCTGGGTGTTTTCTGCAAAGTGGAGATCACTTCATATTACTAACAGCATGAGCAATAATAATGCAATGTAACAAATGCAGAAAATATTTAAGCAAGCTTTGGTGAATCAACTCAAAATGCCAAGACTGTACACTGTTACCAAGTGAATGTAGTGACAAGTTCTAACTTGGGGTCCTATTTTAACTGGAT
>VXAV01007620.1:212699-222957 GCA_013399715.1 Alectura lathami
TATTCACGATCATTGATAAAATCTTGGGTCCCCTTAAGTCTGCTGGAGTTTTGCCATTGGTTTGGTGGGGGTACAGCTTTCAGAATGGACTTTGAAAGAATCAGATTAGAAACAGCTACTTTTCTGATTTCCCATATTTCACAGTGGAAGATGAGAAAGAACACTTGGAATATTGAAGATATTTAAGCCAGCCAAGAAGGATGCAGTTAGTAAACTTGTTACTTAAAAATTGACTGCATAGAAAATGTTACAAAGATGGACACTTATTATTTTTGTTTTAATTCTAAGAGATCTGAGGCACCGTCGGTGGTATCAAAGGTGTCTGTGTACATGCTATACACAGTGTGGTACCATTTCTCTGTCTAACACATGAGCATATACCCATGTACAACTCCATTGATACAGCAAGAGGATCACCTGGCTTAAATGAATTGCAAGCTAACAGTTACACAGAAAGGAGAAAGGAAAATATAAAAGATACAGGAGGGGTTCTTCTAATTCTAGAAAATATTCTTTAACATTTTCATTTGTGCATCTATCACATTTTTTTATCAATACTTCAGAAGTCAGTAATATTTTTGCTGTAATATCATTGATGATAGGACTCAATTTTTTTTTTCATTTTTGTATTTTTTTTCTATTTTTTTTCCCCTAAGTGCAATATAAATGCACAATAGGAAGCCATCCTCTTCTCCAAAAGTTCAAAACCCAGGTACAGTCAGTTACATGTCCAAAGGAGCCTGTTTCTCTCTTTGCTTTCTCCCAAGACCACTCCGTCAGTCTCTTCCTATTCCCCTTAGGCTGCTTTCTGCTCATCTTCTCTCTCCATGCTCACATAGACATATTCAAAGCACTGTTATTTCCCATGCAAGAGATCTCCCCTTCTTCTCGAGGCATGCCCCAAGGACAGTGATTTGGACAGTAGCATCAATTGTTTCAGCTGTCTTTGTCCAGGGAGGACCTTAATTGCTTCTCCCACCTGAATGACAGAAAGCTTGTTAACTCTTCACTGTGGCCCATGAGATCTCTACCCAGAGATCTAAAGCATTTCTGCTGTACTTAACCATATCCTGCTGCCCTCTACCTTATTGCAGTTTAACCCCTTTGGATGATGTCAGCCTCTGTGCACACGTTCTTATTCTGACAATAATTATGAGCCACATAATCCTTCTAAGAGACTGTTGTTGTTTTTTTTTTTTTTTGAGAAGGCAGAAACAGATACATGAAATTACTACTATTTGGGTAAGTTCTATCCAGTAAATTGGAAAGACCTCAAAGGATCTATGAAATTTTATTTCACACATGCACACACACATATACATGCATGTGTTCAGGGGAAAAAAAAAAAAAAAAGAGAGAGAGAGAGAGAAGATTGTAATGATCTTTGCAGTCATACACCATTATACAAAACAGTTTCTCCACAAGTGTAACTAGTGCTGTGTAAATAGTTGTGTAAGTGGTATTCAACTTTTTTCTAAGTCCCCAAACTGTTTAGAATAACAGTCCACCTGTTTGCCCAGTTTTTCTCTTCAGAAAGACTGAGTGGGATAATTGATTGTGGGGGCTGATGAAAGGGGTGGGAAGATGAGGTCAGTTAATTGCTGCCTGGGGAAGAGGATGTAGGAGGTCTCTTTTGTTCCAAGATGAGGGCCCATTTGTAATAAATGATATACAACAGAGATGCTGAGAAGACACTCTTTGAGACCCTTCCCACAAGGGATTAACAGATGTTCTCTGTGATTTATGGGTCTGGGTTTTTGGGGTCTAATACTGTAAAATATCTGTGCAGTCTGGGGTAGGCATCACAAACAAGTGTGAATAAATATATAATGACTGTATGTGCTCATTGTGTATTAACATGCACCCAAACTGGGTAATATACCTTTCAGTTCTCCTTTTACACTACTGAAATGTATGCAGACCTCACACACTTTGAGAATTTCCACAGCCAATGCTTTCTGGAAACAAACAGCCCTCATCCTGAATACTGCTGTCCCATGGGTTCCCTGCCTTCGGATTATGGGAGATCTCACATCTGTTCTCAAACTCGCCAACTCTAATAAAATGTATTTATTTCAAGCTTTGTTGATGACTAAAGACAATATCCTAATAACTATTGAAATGGAAATCAGCAACTGTTCCAGGCCACAGTAAATGGATTTGAGGACTTAGTAACCTGGCACCCCTGAAAATGTCTTCTGTGTAATGCCAGACAGAACGAACATATTTGGGAGCATTTGGTCAGCTCTCATGGATGCGTACTACATTACTGAAAAAAGACAAGGTTTATTTCTATTTTTTTCCTTTTTTTTCTTCTCCTCTCTAAAGTAAGAAAAATGCAGGAGCACTAGGTGCAATCTTTTCTCCTCTACCTCTCCTCTTCGTCTAGTAAGTGTCTTTGATGCAGATGTGATTTACAGCACCAAAGGATAGTAAATCATCCATACTCCAGATACTGTTGCTTTGAGGGAGGACAAGGAGCTTTGGAATAGCACAGTCCCAGAGCAAAAAAGGCCTGCTCAACAAAGCCATGAGCAAAATATCTTGCTGTACGTTTCATATTGAAAAGTATGTTTTTTCTTTTCCAGCCCTTAATGAATGTTTTAAGGAAAAAATCAAGACAAATTGGCTTTGAAATTTGGCTGGGGGAATATTTTAATATGTTTTCACTTACAATCAGATGCCATGGCCAGAAAATGGTATTTGTAAATGGTATTCATATGACATACCTTCCAGTTCTCTGCCAAAAGTCCCTTATTGTAAAGGTTTTTGTGTAGAAATGTCTCCATTTATCTAAAATGCCAAGGAAAATGTATATTTTTAGATCTATTTTCTCCCCCTCCCCCATCTCCTTTCCCATAAGCATAATTAGCCAGCAATCAGGTATAATAGCTAGACTTGCAAATGCCTTTAGTTTTGTGTAGATGCAAAAAGCAAGGTTACACACAAAATCAAGCTGTAAGGATTATTCTTTCAGAGTAGGACACAAAGGCTGCATTCCTGTCTCCTCCAAACTGATTCCTCAAACACAGATACTTCTTTCACATGTAACGTTTAACAACATAACCACATCCCAACCCCTATTATCTAAAATTCAAAAACAATGTTGTGTGGGCATCTATTATGAATCACTTTTGGCAATCTGGAAATATGAGTACAGTGAGAAGGAAATTAACTCTGGAAAATAAACCCATGACCAGAAGAGCTGCAGAAAAATGGAGATTTACTTTGAGAAAAACTTGTGGAACAGATTCTTTTCTTAGAGGCACTAAGCTGTTTTTCTAGTTACAAGAAAAGAAGATAAAGCTTTGGGAATAACCTCTGTGTATATGAGAACATACATAAGATGAGAAATGGGGAATAATCTACAGGGATTTCTTGTTTTCCCATAGTCGATGTATAGGTTACTTACCTTTGTCTTCCACTAAAACTGAATCAGCATTTGGAACTTACAAGTAAAAGACAAAAATCTTCTCCTGGGCAAACATTATTATCTATAGGTTGTGCATAGTGATTCAGATACATCTTCCCTCCCAGATCATTTGTTGATATTCAAGCTAAAATCTTAGGAGGAATTAATGGTTCAAGGTACAGACAGACATTCCCCAAGGGAAGGAGCCGTGAACACAGGAGTGGTAATATGGTCTTCATGAAAACCAACCTAATCCTGCAGCTGACAGTATGTAGGGTTGTAAGTTTGTGAGGGGTAGTAGTTAAAAAAATAAATTATTGAGGTGGCTCAGTAACTGGGTTAAAAGGTATTCCAGCATGAAAATAAATAAATAAATAAAAATAAAAATAAAAAATTGCACCCTGAGTGTGTCCATAAAATAAATATAAAATACATGCACTGCAACCAGTAGATCTTTGTTTACAGTCAGAGAGATCATTGTGTTTTTCTTAACAGTTACAGATCATTAATCTGAAATAACTCTTCTGAGGGCCAGGGGAGGGTCCTCGCAATTAAGCTGAGTCAGCCAGATTTTCAGAGTTGGAAGACAAATTAGTATCACACAACAAATGATTTTTCTGCCAGTTTTCAGTCTTAAGCAGCTGAAATTCCTATCTCAGTGCAGATGCATTTGTGTGGAGTAGAAGCAAGCTCCGACTTGCCCAGTATTAAGTTAAACAAGTGCAGGAAGGCCAGATCCCTGTAAGATCTGGCATGCCCATACTTAATAACATGTTTAGATAGCGATTGCAGCCTGTCTTCTGTTACACTCCACGCCTGCTGCAAAGCCAGAGCAGTTCCAGGAGCAAATGGGAGCGCTGAGTACTCTACAAGAGAGTAAACATTGAAAACATGCCTTTGCCTGCCATATAATCTAACCCGGCTGGTACTGAGGCAGATGAAGAGGGTTTGCACAGTGCATTTATCTGGCTCTGCCGGGCTGCCGTTGGGAAGACTGTAACACACAGCAGCCCTGCTCCCAGCCCAGTGATGCTGATGGAGAAGCAGGGAGAGGCCCTCAGCTTCCTTGGCACTGGACAGTTAGCTGTGCCATCTTCAAGCTGTCAGGCTGGCTCTTTGTCTACAAGAAAAATCAAACTGTCTCAGCATATGAGAATTAGCACAGCTTAAATCTGCAGCTCTTTTGTCTGGAATGGCTCTTCTGCAGCATCCCAAAGTTTCTGCCATGACATCCCATATAAAGGCATCTTTGTACGTTGAACCCCCTTCCTTAACATTATCTTAGCTCAAATTTCACACTGCTTTTTGAGCTAAGTTCCCCAGCACCATGTGTCAGGGTCTATACCTCTCACGCTGAGGCCCAGACACAGTCTGCTAGAATTTCTGAACTAAAGGGCTGCGCAAGGTGCCCAAAAAACTACTTCCCTGAAATGACAACACTCACTACTATAGTCATTTGGTGCCTCTCCATCTACTCAACATGTTTCTCTGCACAAAATTGAAATACTGTGTTTGTTCTCCTGAGCTTGGCAGCATGGAGGCACTGCCAGGCTTTTTGGAAGAGCACTCTGCAAACACCCCTGTAAGTCGTCTCTGCTTCCCCTGTGCTTCTTGCCCTGTTTTGTGTGCATAATCTACACTTTCTTCCCTCTGCCACTGATGAGGCTCTCACTCTTTGAGAGCCAAAAAGCCACCCACTGAGACTTTCTCCATTAGGCCATAAATACTCTTGAGCTGCTGGAATCTGTTTTGTAAATAGACAATTAAATTGAAGAAGAAGAAAAAAAATCTCCACTCAGCTTTGCATGGTCAGAGCACAAAGATAGCTGTCTTGAGGGGCTCAATCCTGCACATCAAGAAGAGCTTCTGAAAAGTGCTAAGCACCTTCAGCACCCCACTGGATGAAGACATGTGTTATTGGGACTCCCACCGATTTCTGTCATCAGAGCAATTGATTTTGAGAATAAGTAAGGAAAAAAATCTCCCACTGGCACCAGTAGGAATCCTGAACACATACAGGGAATAAAACATTATAGCTGAGATTGTATCTGGATATGAGAACAGTCTTTTATTCTGCTTATGCAAATTATATATACAAATTATGCAAATAATTACCAAGTCATTCTGGTTGACTGTATAATAATAACAATAATTATTATTATTGTCATTACCACTGTTGATGTTGTTTGTCACTATTGTTGTTATTCACATTTATTCCGATTGTGCCTTGGGGCCAGCCAGGAACACTGTCCATCCATCTTGAATGCAGAAAAGCAGTTGCTACCCCAAAAGTTTACAAACTGAAGAAACCCCACAGACCCAAAAGGGGAAGAGAGGGAGGGAGGGAGCTCAGGGAGAGAGCAAACAGACGACTCAGCCTCCACGGGTGTTTTGTTTCTCTGTCTAAGGAGGAAGATTAGAGGGCTGGGGAGGGAGTAGTGCAGAAACCTGAGGCAGGGCAAATATGGAAAGACTGTGTGGAAGGGAGTCAAGGCCAGCACTTCCTTTGCATTTTTCTACCAAGGCCACATAGGTTTTAGCATCCTGGTGCGCGTGACAGATACATTCACTCCTTGGATATGGGTGTGTAAGAAATTTGCAGGAAGTGTCCACCAAGCAAAGTTGCATTTTAGTGGCTCTTGGATCAGTGCAGAAAATCACCTCATTGCCAGGTCATGCTCCTTCTTGTATAGGCTAGGGTTTCTGGCTGCTGCTGCTTTGCCAACAAGTACAGCATGCTGGTTTTAGCCTTCACACCTACCTTCAAAAAGCTGCAGTGACAGCGGGGCTTCTCTGAGCCTGTTGTGTTCACACCTAAAGAGAGAAGGGAAAAAAACAAGCAATGAAAGTGAGAACTGTCCTGAACCTTCTTCATTCCTTTGTGAAATTGTTTCCAGGTGCTTACTGACACAGAAAACAAGTTTTTCCCAGCCACTGCTTCCTTCCCAAAGTAAGTGCATCCCTCAACCCTTCAGTAGCTTCACCAGCTACTTCTGAGGTGGTAAATAAAGCAAGGCATGGCCTGTAAATAAAGCAAAGCCATGGAGCTTTGTGGCAAGTAGCATGGCCCAGCCAAACTCACACAGCTAAACTCTCCTCCTCTGCAAAGCAGGCTGGCCTTGACCATCCTGGGAGTCAGGATCCGACCCTGGCCCATGCCATGCCTGGCAGAGCACACTACGGTGGGAACAGGACATGCTGTCCCAGGGCAGAGTCTGCGCCCATGCTTTGGCCTTGATCCATGTATTAATAGAGCCACTAAATGTGCTGCCTTTGTCAGAGCCCTGCTGCTGTTTCTCCTTCCTGTCATTTTCAGAGGGTTTGTTCATTGTTACTTGGAATAAATGAAAGAAAAACCCATACAAATTATTTGTTCCTACAAATAATTCAAGGAATGGTCTCATTAGTTGAGCTGTGGAGATAACTGATAGGCCCTCTTGAATTTTGGTACAAGTACATGTAACATCTAATGGCTTTTCACCAAGACTTTCAATTACAAGAATGTAAATCCAGACAAACTCCACTGAAGTCAAGTCTTTCATTCTTGATATACACCCTTATAGTTTAAAGTACTGTAGCTGTATTGTGCTAGAAAATAGAGGAACTTTTCAAATCTCAGAAGTCTGAATTTCTCAAAATGACATATGTGGCTATGATTTCCTGTATACAAATTTTTGGGAGTGTTTCTGCAGAGCTGAGATGTAAGAAACCAAAATTTTTGGTCTACATTTCAGCAGCTATTCTTATCCTGTTTTAACTTTTGTGTAAATAATAACGATGGATGAACCTGCTTCCCTTCATTTCTCAGTCTCCCTGTATTTTCAGACTTCATTAGCTTTTGTCTTCTCTGTTCTCCCTCCCTTTCTGACAATCTCTTATTAGTGGAATATGAAGTTATTTATTACCTGTTTGAATCAAACTTTCAAAAATACAGTGTTCAAGTGGATCCTACTTTAGGCACAAACTAGCCTATTCAAAATGTGTAATACGTCATCATTTCGTTGCCTAAGAGTATTTAGAATGAGAAAAATGTGTAACAGCATTTTTCTGACAAGGTTTTCCATAATCAGAAAACATCTAATCTATTTATTTGTGTTGAGTAGGATGTGGGGAGTTCACTATTGCATATTGTAACCTGTCACTCAAAAAAGTCCCAGATTTGTTTTGGAGGACTCTGTGTCTGTCGGGGGAGGGATAGGACAGATGAATGTGAGGAAATAGTTGAAAGGTTCAGCCTCCACTAGAATAAATCTGAATAGCCTTGAGCTGACAGATGTAAAAGGACAATTGTTTAACAACTTCCTTTCTACTAAGAGACAATACTCATGCCCCTGTAAAATACAATACACCATACAATACACACACAATGCAAGTATGCTTAGCAAATTAAATAACTGGGATAAGAATATTTTGATAGCTAGCCTTATTTTCTTGATTTGTAGTTTTCCAGAAATGTTGACTAGATCTAAGCTTACAAACATCTTTGTGGATTTAAATCTCCATTCCTATTATCCCTTACAGAGCCTCCTGTTGAGCTGAGTAGGTCTCCTAGTTCCATAGAATAGTTTTGCTTACTAGAATATTATTTATCTTGGCCATTAAGAAGTTCTCTATGTCAAGGAGAATTTCTCAGATTAAAAAGGCAGAATGTGAAGGAAACACTGTGAAAAACACTCCCTTGAATAAAATTAGCAGAGGCACTTCCAGATTGTCAGATTCCCACAAAATAGTAAAATTACCACATTCTTTAAAAGGTATGTTCATCCTTTTGCTGTAGGTCTCTTCAATAACTGTTTGTACTTAGTGATGAGGAAAAGAAGCAGAGAAGGACTACAGTATTCAGTAGTTGCATGATCAAGCTCATCATATCTCCTTATCTCAATATGGTCAGGGAGTGTCTTGGTTGCATGTCCTCTAATACTCCCAGTAGTATTGTTGAGTTTGAAAGGCGATTATTTTAGGGATGGGGCAAAAGGTGGAGTGTCAGAGCAGGAAATCCATCATGATATTCCTTCCAGTCTAGGCATACGTACAGCAGGTCAGAAATAAAGCGAAGTAGCCCTGTCCTTTAGCACTGATCCATGTAGCCTGTGCTTCTGCAGAGTATTGCATCATGGCCATGCACCTGAACAACTTTCTTGGTTAAACTGGGGCCATCAGTCCACTCTCACTCCACCAAAACATTTGCATTCAACGCTGATCAATCATATCAAGAACTTAATGTACAGTTGTCCCATGGCCTGTGGCAACAGATTGTCCCTTTTTTTATCTCACTAGAACTCAAAGAACAGATGAAGTAAATTTAAGTTTACTTTTGTCCAACTATGACAAAACACTATGTATATCAGATGTGCATCAGAGGAATCTCATTTACCCCCATCAAATTGGTGATGAGGTAAACTGGTTGAATTTCTGTAAACCATTAAAAAGAAATATTTTCTATTTATCAAATTAATCTGAAGAAAGTCACAAGCCCCATGTAAGAATTAGCATGAAATAGTGCTGATTCTGAAATAAAAAGAAAAAAAAAATTCTCAACATACTGCTGACTGAATTCTGTATTTGGGAAAATTTATTACGAGATTTTTATTGTCAACCTGGCAGGAAAACTGAGAACTGTACTCTCCATACAGGATTTGTAGCATGTAGACGGCACGTTCTAAAGTCAATTACAAATCACAGTGAATACATTTGCATATTGCAAATTAATGACTGAATATGAATCTGCTGTCTTGAGTACCTATTCAAGATCCTCACACTCCAGTTGGCTCTGCCTGTTCCATTTCAGTATACTATCTGATAACAGAATTATACTGTGGACAACCCCAGTGGTATTTTCACTGCACCTTCACCTTTTTGAAAACAGTGAACTCCTGTAGCTTATCTTAGACACTAGGAACAGACATTTAAATTTATTTTAAACAGCTTGAATTTAAAAAGTAATTCCATTATTCTTTTTTTTTTTTTTTTTTAAGTTGCCTGTCTTCTACTATTCTCAGCTTCTTTTTTTTTTTTTTTTTTATACATTCTTGCATATAGTTTAAAAAGTAATACCTTAACCTAAACCATTTTCTCAGGATTAATTACATAACCAAACATAATATCATTTTTCTTGGCAACAGTCAGGAACTCTTGTCATCCCTGAAGTTGTTCAGATCAGTTCAGTTCAATTCAGTTCAGAAATACTTTATTTTTGGTGTGAAAAGCCATATAAAGATTGTTAGACTATAAAAGAGATGGACATCCTCAAGTACCTGTCATAACTAAGCAGAAATCATGCTCAGAATGTGTAGCTTTGTCTTGTGTGTCCATTTGTCAGCAAAGTCCAGGCCTGGACAGAGTTCACTGCTTCATAAATGGATAATCAGTTGTCTAAAATACTGAATTGAAAATAAATCTTATGAGATATCCTGAACTTTTCCTCTGTTGATTTTCATTCCTAAACTGGTATAAGTTGAGGTATTATATCCTGGATTTCATAGCTAGAAAATTTAAGACAGAGATGTCTTTTCAGAAAGAAGCAAAGAAAAGAAAGAGTCAACAAATAAAATGATTGCAAGAATAAACAGAAAGATGTCTGATCCTACAAAGGGATAGCAAAGAAATTAAACAAAAGTCATCAATGGAAGTGGCAACAAAAAAATTGTCAGATCACTGGCAAAGTATAATACCAGAGTGTCCTGGTTTCAGCTGGGACAGAGTTGATTTTCTTAATAGTGTCTTGTATGAGGCTATGTTTTGGCTTTGGGAGAAAAATAATGTTGATAACACACGGGTGTTTTAGTTGTTGCTGAGCAGTGCTGTACAGAGCCAAGGACATTTCAGTTTCTCAGCTTCTCATACTGT
>VXAV01007620.1:225318-245876 GCA_013399715.1 Alectura lathami
AGATAAAATGATGAAACAAGCTTATGTAAAGACCAGCTTGCCTAGCAATGTCACTTGTGTTCATGGAAGTGTGAGGGATTTGATGATCTGTTTTCCTTTGTGAAGGACTTGAGACACTGGTCTCCAGTCACCACCATGACAGCATGGACAGACAAGCTGCGGATCATCATTACACATTGTGCAACTTCAGCCATATCCACTCTGTAACAAGAATTCAATAAATGCAACTGGCATTTCAAAAACAGATACATCAGAGAACCAGAAGAGATATTTGGTATGTATCTAGGAGTTTAACTGGACATAAGTCAAGTAAAGACACTACCCATCCAGAGAATTAGAAGCACAGAGAACCACGCATCTTGTTTTATTGTGATAACTCAAAGCCCTTTAAAGAGTGGAGTGCCTCATCAGATAGAGGACAGCATATATGCCTTAGTATATATATCTGGTAACAATGTGCACATCCCCAGGACATTTTGGCTCCAGATGCAAAAATTAATGGCTTTGCAATATACTCTGTCTCAGTTCTAGTATTAAGACTTGACTAGTTAGGCATTTTTTAAAATAAATGCCCAAGTCAAATACTAACATGGGAAAGTACCACTGCAAAGCGTTAAGCATATCCTTCCTGTCAGAATCAATGTCAGACTTGTGTGTAATTTATTAGAAGAAGGGCTTAGCCAAACTGAGAAGGAAAACTACACCAGTTTTCTAAATTTTGTTTTATTTTTCATTTTAATTCTCAGAGGGCCTAACACACTGAGCAAGTATTCTTTCCTGCAAATCTGTCTGAGTGCATGAGGCCCCCCCTTATGATCTAAAAGGGAATACCATGAAACATAAAGGTGATCAATGTCAGAGTGGTGATGCTGGAAGCACTAGGGTCTAATTATGCAGTGCAGAGTACTGTGGTAAAGGGGAAAAAGAGGCAGACCAGTGGAAATCAGCTGGTGTTCTCATCTATACATTGCTTTAGATGCATTGACAGAACCAGACATAACAATTTATCTGGGAGAAAATAGACTTGTTGTAGATATAGAACTCAACCTCAGTAAGACAGAGGTGCATATGCTATGAAAATGCTTTGATGTAACAGAGATTTGATAATGTGGCACTTCAGGCTTCAGAGTATTAAAATGTGGTCTAAGATGTATCAGTTCTTTGTGTTAGCAAAACCAAAAGGCTTATACCTATTCATTAGATATTTCAGCAGATGTAGTGAATACAAACTTACTGGGCACCTTAAAGAAACATCTCACATGATGGGTTTTCCTCCTTCCCAAGAAAATCCCTTACAGACAGAAAAATCAACACGGAAGTCTTATCACGCATTGGATAACAGTGCCATTGATGCCAAAGTTATCAGTTGCCTGTAAAGGCAAGGCTACAGAAAGAAGGAGAAATGATGCAAACAGTTAGGAAAAGATTAATCCATTCTAGAACACAGACTTAAAAGCCTTTTTAGACCATGATCTCTGCCCATCAAGGGTTAATTTCTTTCAGTAACTACTGGTTGAAATGAGGAGAATGAAGTTGCTTCCAAAAGACTGTGACTGCTGAGCACTGACCTTTGATATTTGACTGATTTAGTATTGTTTGCTGATACTCATTATTTAGCGCTATTGACCAAAATAGGAAAAAAAAAAAAAAAAAAATGCCTGGTTGCCATCTCAAATTAGAGAACACCATGGACTTCAGAAGATACAAATTTTTGTGGAGACCAATGAAACTTTGGGCAATATTAGTTGATTTTCATGTCAAACATTTTTTTTTGGAAAAGAAACAGATTAATAACAAATTAATATGGAGCAGGCATTATGCAGTTTAAAAATAAATTTCCTGTTATTAGAGTAGGTCACTATTACAGGATGTTTGCTACATAGAATAAACCTTTGGGGATAGCAATCATGTTGGACAGAGAGCAGATTGTGACAGCAATAATAAAGTGTGCAGCTACAACAGTGTGGGAAAAGGCAGAAGAAAGAAAAAACTACAGCGCTGTGTATTCTTAACATAGGGATTCACATCAAGCCACAGCCTTAAAGAATTACAAGAGCTGGAAGTATTTTCTTTTCTTTTCCACAAGAATCAAAAAGAAAACACACTTTTAAGAATTCATTTCATTGTGCCTTATTTATTTCCCCCTAAGTACAAGGCTCAGAATCTATGTGCAGTAGTTACAAAAACTACATGTCATGCTATTGATCAGTGCCAGCGTATAAACCCACCACGACAGTAAACTAAATGCCAAGCCCTTTTCTGACAAAGCCTAAGAGGAAAGCTGTACTGGATGCTAGATCCCAAAAACACCTTGCTTGTTCTTGTTGAACACCAGAGAAGAGACTGCAACCACTCCACCCTGCCTGTCTGCCCCCAGCAACAAGATACAGAACAGGTTTCTCTGTTGGCTTTTAATATTTCAGCAAAAGTGTTACTGTGAGGCTGAGGCAGTCGCAGCAGAGCAGGACTCCAGCCATGCAAGAGCTTAGAGAGCTATCTCAGCAGCTTGACTTGCAGCCAGATGCAAACAGGAAACCAGTACAGCTGTTTGTATCTGCTGGTGTAATTGTTTTATTTATCTGGGGTTTTATTCTATGTTTGTGATCCTAGTATTGAGGCAAGTCTTCTCACAGCAACTAAAACGGTCATCTGTACCAACTCAAGGTTCCAGAGGGCTCCAAGAGTTATATTAGGAACAGCACCATGCAGTAATCAAGTCTGGGGTCTTGCAAAATCAAGACAACTTTTGCCCAGGGTAACTATTTTCATGTGAGAGCTGAAAATAAAAAGAAGTCAGCTGCAGCATCAATGCCATCTTCAGGGTGTGACCTTTTGGACCTGATGTGTCAGTAACAGCGGAGACTCCTTTGCCATTCAGTGACACCCTCATGAAGTTTAATCACCTGCCACCTCCTGGTATGGTATTGATACCATCAATGTTTCATGGCAGTGACTTTGGACTTTTTTTTTCCAGATAAGGAGACAGTGCAAGGCAGGACAAGATATCTAGATAAAAGTCTTGGGGTTCAGTAATAAAAATGAATCAAGAAGGACTATGTTAGTCTGGAGTGAGTTTCTGTCACTTCTGGCAATGCCTGAAGCAAAAGGAAAAGCCAGGCATTGGTCATCACATAGGCCCAATACAACAGAAGTGCAGCTCTCTGTTTCCTGACTGATGACAAGGCAAATTAATGGTGCCATTATCACTCTATGCATCTTCATTTAAAAGAAACACTGTTTAAGCAATTTCAACTGTATTTACGTAAGACTGGATTGTGATTTGTCAGTGGACAGCTGCTTAAAGTGAATGAAGATCTACTGGACAAAACCTCAGGTCCCTGAGTTTAGCCAGCTACAGATGCATCGATACAACTCAGTCCAAGTAGGAGGTGGAGGAAATGTGTTCCTAAGACATTCCTGCGTCATTATTTCAGAAACTCTGAGCTGTGCGTAACAGCCCTAATGGCACAGCCTGTCTAAAACATCTATTCCAAATCAAGCTAGAACCTCTGCACACATTTATTCTGTGATTCTTGGGTTGTCTGGTGTTACTGCAAAATACTTCACTTTTTTTTTTTTTTTTCTTGGCACGTTTGGTGTTTGCAAAGTGGAGCATAATCTCCCCTCTTCCCAGAAATATTTCTATAGCAGTAGAGTTATTAATTTTATACTACACTGGATATCTGTCTTTAAAAGACGAATCCCTTGCTGATAGTGGCACACTGAAGTATCTGTCCAAGGACAAGCATCGGTGGGTTGAACTCTCCAAGGTATCTGTGCTTCTCTGAGTCATTTTGCCCCTGCATAAAAGCTTTAACTGCTCACTTGGCTTTGGTCCCCATTGTAGGGTCCTGATGCCAACCCTCTGGTTGACCCTGGTGCATTACCAGAAGTGGGAGGAGTGGTTATGGATATCATGTCCACTTTCTTTCCTCTTGCCCAAGCCAGCTGTGCTAGCTATTTTTCATCCCTATAAAACAGCCTGGAGCCTGGTTTGCTTTTTGCCAAGGACTGGTGTAGGCAGTGCCCAGCACAGGCGGAACAAACTGCTGACCTTTGCCATTCTGTTCTCATAACTTGCAAATGAGCGCAGATTAGCTGGTTCAGGAGCCTGGCCAGCATGTGACAAAAAAGAATGAGGAGTTAAGTGTTCCCTTCCTCTCTCAAATATCTGAAATTCATTTGGCCACTCCATGGCTGGAAGCCACTGCACCTGTGAGTACATCCCAGGGGGTCACTGTGGCCTGTCTGCCTCAAAACGTCAAAAAAACTCGGCAGATTCTACAGTGGGAAAGTGAAGAATAACGGAGTCTGCACCACCGGATTTTCATTTTGGATAGTAAAACACTATTTATTTTCCTTTAATTATAGAGCAATCATGCTCCTCTGAAGCAGGGCTTGCAGATTTCACTATAACTTCTCACTTAATTGGATGTTTGTGAATGTAAAGGTTTCTACCATGACTTGTGGAATGAAACAAAAACACCATTTCTACTTTAATTTAATTCTCTTATTTCCACCCATTCTCTCACAATCAGGTTTCCTTGATATGCTTAATCTTTTGCAATGGTTTCCATGGCAACTCCTCTTCATTGTGGTGCCACCAAGGACTCCTGTAATCAGGAAGCCCAACTTTGCCAAGGGATTGGTTTTGCCTTTTTCCCTCCAGCTCTGCTGTGGCAGATCCCAGTGGCACCACTGCTTCCTCCTGACCTGCCTCGCACTCATACCCTAAGGTGAGGGCAGGCGGCCCGCAGTGGAATATTATTAAGGTTTTATGATTACTGCTACAGCCCAAGCTCCTTTCTCAAGCCCCGCTATGCACTGCTGGCTGCTGCTGCATCCCCAGTAAATTTCCATCTGTAAGGTGAGGTTCTCATAGCTGTTCATGCTCAGAAATCCAAAATGTGATCCTTGCTGTAGCATCCAAACCTAGAAAATTGGCCATCTACAAAGCACAGCATCCTCTGTGAGGTGTTCAGTTACACAGAGCAGCCTCTTCTGCACAGCACAATACCACAGCTGTAGTGTATAATGTGTGAATTATCCCATACTGTACTGCACACATCCATAGTAGTAATATACAGATACATAAATTAACTCCTGCTGTACAGCACAAAACCATAGCTGTAGTATACAGCTGTATAAAAATAGCTGATGCCAGGCTGCGCTGGCTCCAGCCGTGTTTGGATTATACATTGCAAGAACTGTACTTTGTTGCTCTAATTTCCTTCCTCCAATTTACCACTCCCTCCCCCGGACCAACCCACTCTGAGGAATGGACTGTGTGACTGGCAAATCAAACATTATTATTAATCACTGTAATTACTTTTCTTGGCCCAACTGCAGAGCCTGGGAAGCTAACCACAGTCTCTAGAGTGCAACCTTAACTACAACATGTTTCTGAGCCACCATTACCTCATTGTTAGTCATTTTTAACCAGAAAGAATTCTCAAACAGTTGTTGTTTTTTTTTTTTTTTTCCCAAAAACCTCTCAAACCACGTATACTGCACAGATCAGCGTGAGAATCTCTGCATGTGTATCTCTGCATTTCCAGCTAACCACTGCCTTTGCCAAAACCTCAAGTGTTTAGCCAAGGCTGAGGGATAGGCAAGCATTTTTTCTTCCACTACTCACACGAAGTGTGAACAGTTTAACCACAACAATGATACAGTTTTCTACTGCAAAGTAGCTTGGTCAAATTTTAAAAAAGAAAGAAATACATTCAGCGTACTACTTCTGTTCAAGTCTAACAGTGGGAAAACATTTTGTTTACTAATTACACCAGCTTTGAATGCCCACATAACGATAAACACTTCTGAAACACGGCAGCTGAAACACTCCTGAAGCATGATGACTAATTGATGACTGCAAGGTCACTGAATACAGAAGCTAACTTACAAGGATAGCGTGCCTCTGCAGATTCCCTGCTCCTCACATCTCATCACCAGCTCCCCACGCCCAGCATGGGACAGAGCCAGTGCTGAGCCACCTGTGCTGTGCCGCCAGCAGGGAGAGGACCCATGTGCTGCCCCCATCCCACGTGCCTGTCTGCACCAGCCTGCAGCTGCCCCGAGAACTGACTCTTGCTTGCAGGATTACTTTTCTCATGGCTTGGCTCACCTGGCCACCACACAGGTGCTGGTGGCAACAAGAGGCAGCAGCAGGAGTACATGTTCTTACTCATGGGGAAGTGGGGTGGAGGAGAGCTTTCCTTTCAGGACAGGAGCTGCATCCTTGGTTTTCTAAGGAGTCCCAGATGACGGATGACATGTATGATTTATCACTGCAAGATGAGAGGATTGGGAAAGACCAGAGGAAAAGCTGAATGCCTCTGTCTCATTTACGCCTTGTTCTTCTTGCTGTACATACTATACTGCATATTAATTAAAAAGAAACAGACAGTAAAAAGGAAAACTTCTGTGATGGCTCCTTGTATGACTTGAAAATCATAATCTTTTCCTAGATTAGTCTCTCCTCCTTTCTTCAGGGACTCACAACACCGCTTTATGGGTGAGAATAGATCTGCATTTTCCTACTGCACGGTGCAACCTAAGGCAGAGGAAATGATTAAACCTGCTTACAGCTTAAGCTAAATTTGTATCTGGTGTTGCCCACATTATAACAGAAAAATTACAGATGTGTGGCAATATCACAGCCCTTCAAAACTACCCAGTGAATGCAGTTACCATATGGTTATGAATGTGGCTGGTGTTTTTCAACCTCTGCTCTTCACCTGACTGAAGTTTTGCAGTCTGAGCAGAAAGAACTGGTGATTACAGAGCCAGCTGGGTGAGGGAGAGGCAGGGAGCAGCTAAGAGAGTTTTTAGCCAGCCTTTCTTAGCAATCACAATCAAGCAGAAGGAGTGTTAGTTCTCTTCATCTTTGTACAGGCAGGGGTAAGCAGGTTATTGCTAATTGTCAGCTACCTGTGAACACTTGAATTAAAACTCTGCAGCCGTTGTGTTTTTTTTCCAGCGCTTGAGCAGTCATTTGCAAGTGCATGAAGTGTCAGGTGAGAGCTGCAAAGGCAGAGGACTTGCTGTCCATGGGGAAAAGCAACTGGAAAAAGAGAAAAATCCCAGCTGGAGCAGCCAGGCAGCAAGAGCTCCAGAAACAGCTCCTCCCTCACAGTGGCGCAGCTGTGCCCTCTTGGATGTCTGCCCAGGGTAAAGGTGGGTTTTTAAACTCCAGGACTGAAAAGCTGGGGAGAGGATTAGGGTTTTGTAATAGTTTGAATGACAGAAGGGCCATGTCCTCAGCTTCAGGGCATAGCATGGATGAAAAATGTTGCCTCTCTTACAAAAGGGTTACAAGGAGAGAAAGGCCTTTGTGAGGCACATGGTTCTGCAGCTAAGTGTGGTGAACTCACTGCTTGCTGTAGGTGCTAACCTTTGATGGGGACTCTGAACTCAAAGCAAGAAGTTATCACAGTATCCTCAGTTACAGAGAACTTTACGAATCTGCTAATGCCATGCTTGTGTATTCACTATTGGGTAAAAATGATGCTGTGTTGGTGTGGTATGTATGTAAAATGAGTCAGAGACCTGTCTTGCACTAAGAAAGAACTATCTACAGAAGAGACGGCAGTAGTTATTCCTGTGTGTATGAGGGACAACAAAGAGAGTCTTGGATTAATCTTTGTCAAGAGCAGACAAGTCCCTCGAAAGAAAGAATATTGAATTAAATTTTAGTACAAACCTTTTGAGGCAGGGCTACAAACTAAAAATCTTGCAAAAAATATTTATTTGGAAAAGATATCTTTTCAAGAAGGTGTTCTAATCTTGTCCAACTTAGATCTTAGTATTCAAATAATTGCTGGTTTTAGTTAGAAAATAATTTAGGTGATATTTTCTACCCTAGTCACCATAAAATGTCAAGAATTACAGCCACTGCTTAGATGGGACAAGGAAATTTCCCAGGGATTGATTTTTTTTTACCAAAGTAAGGTAGATCTGAAAGTCCAGTAAAAGTATATGTATGTTTGACCTTCGATTTGCAGTTGTAAATATTTGTATTTAGCTTGTAAATCTTGAAGGAAAACACTGTGATTGCTTATATGAAAAAATGTGTTTGTAATTATTTACAGGCATGAAATTTTATCTGCAAGATGCTCAATGCTGAAAATCTGACCCTAGAAAAATTAGTAATGAATGTTCCAGTCACTATTTCCCAAACATTCCTCTGTTGCAGTCTTGGCCTAGCTTTTCTGTTTTAACACTTGCATTTTGGATGAGGCACCTGCAGGAGTACATTTTGCTCTAAAATGGAAATTTTGCTACAGCTCAGTAGAAGAAATCAGCTCAGACATTTTTATGAGCCCTAAATACACACAGCCATTCAGCCTGCAGATACAGGAGTCGTCGTTCACATAGTCCGAACTGCTGTTTTCATTTGGTTTTCTGCCACAGCTGCAACAGGATCTTGCCTTTAGCCTTACCTTCTTGCTCTGGTTCCTCAGAAAGAAAGATCCCCAGCCAAGAGCTCAGCCATGGCTGTGGGAGTTCTTTGTGTCCAGACCCTGCTGAGTTGGAGAACCTTCCAGTATGCTCGCAACAGTCAGCTCTTGAAATGCTTTGTGCACTTCCCAAATCCTGACACATGGTCAGCTAAGGCTATATGCATGCAACTCATGCACACCTTGAGGAAGATTTCTCTCCATTTTCCATTCTCATTTGCCTTGAATTTCCTGCTAGGGAAAATAATTAGGAAAACTGACAGGAGCAGCAGAGTAGAGCACCAGATGAGACTGTTCCTTGTTTGCTCTTCCCACAGCCATTACTGCTGCTGTGTCAGCTGTCCCCTGCATCCCCAGCAAAGGCACAAGGGAAGCTGCAGACACCTTCTGTTGCAGTCCCTCCTGTCCTCCATGCACTCTCCCTTTCAGCAACCCTCTGCAGGGAAGGAATTCAGCCCATTAACTAATTTATCAACGTTTACATTAGAAGTATTAGCTAATTAAATAACACCACATCTTTACCATTTACTGCATATCTCTAGCAATACTTTGCTAGCTGGATAAAATATCTCAAAGTGGCTAAGGAGTTTAGTTTCCCAGTCACTCGTTCCATTTGGTTTTATCTATGTTTATTTTTGTTTCCCTACCTAGAGATATACAGAGCAATGAAAACAAGCTGCAGATCCACATACTTGTCTTTGGACTCTTTGATCCCTAAGACAAATGTACGGTTATTAAAACAGTTATCAGACACTTGCAATCTAAGCATTGCTAATGGATTTTTTTTTCCTCGTTCTTCTTCCCCCTCTTCTTAATTTATGCAACATTTGTTCACAGGAGTGCAGCTCTGGCTGAGGCAAGGGTGTAAAGTAACCTACCCGAAGCAAAATAATAACAGACCATTGGGGAGATCCCACCTTAAAAGGAGCCAAGATTAAGGAAAGCAGAAGTTTAGAAAGCTGGACTGAAATGAATCCAAGCAAAACATGCATACACCAGCTACTTCGTTCCAAAGGAGGCAGGTGGCAGCTTACGTCCTCCTGTTCTTCAGCTACCCATTTCCTTTTGTGGTCATTTTTCATATGAGCTGCTTCCTTTTCTTGCAAGCCAAAATCTGAATATATTCTTTCTGCACTGTGCTTGCAGTTTCTGACCCAGCTTACACATAAAACAATTCAACCGCAGCTTCCTACATTCCAAGTTTATCTTGCTTCTGCAATCACTTTCCTCTCCGCTCTTTTGGATACTTCAGCATTAGGAGGATGTGGGCAAGTCAAAGGGAACTGAGAGAAAACAAACTGAAGGAATTGAGTGTGTGAATGAAGTAATATTAAAATATAGGTAAATTGTGACATAGAGAAAGGATATCTATCCAATAATATTTTATTCACTTATTTGGCATGAAGCAGTAATTAAAGATGCTGTCCTAGACTCAGTGTCTCAGCACTCTGTTAGCAGCACAACTGAATGACAGATGTATTCAAACAGTCATTTCAGGAGTAGCTCAGTCAGCCAAGTACATACAAAGCCTTCCTTCTGCTTCTCCAGCACCTAGGAAGCACATGCTTATCTCTTTTTAAAAATCCTGCCAAATAAGTCTTCAGTATGGCCAGAAGATTACCAAATTCAGACTATGTGAGACCACGGGAGAAAGAAGTATATTGGCATTTGAATATTGCAAATATTCATCAGGGAGAATGAGTACTGAAAGTAATAAAGGAATTGCTGGGGCTAGACTAAAGGAAAGGAATATCCCATGAGAATATCAGGAAAACAAATATTAATAATGAGATTATCATCAAGCAAAGCCATAGATTGCCATGAAAATATTTTAAAATAGAAAAAATACAACTATAAATACAACTCAGGTTTTCCTATTACTTTACAATTATTATTGTTTTTAACAGAACAGAGAAGAAGGTGGAAAAATACAATTGGACATGATTTTGCAAATGACTACTCCATATGCACTACAGAATAAGGTCTATAATTATCATAGGACAAAGTCAATGCCTTAAAAGTTGTTCTTAGTTGTAGTTCATTGATTTTATTATGACTGGATAATAGCTGGGGCAAAAATAGCTGAGACATATCTTAGGACAGAGCATATTTTTTTTGGTTATATATGTTCAGGTCCTAAGACAAGTGAGCTATGACGTGATGATATTGTAGCTATGGGTGGTGGAAACCTTGTTCAGCTTTATGTTACCCAATATATACTTATGTAAGTTGAATAATAAAAATATGCATCATATTTGTGAAAAGCGCCTTTTACTTTAGCCCAGAGAAAGCTTCAGAAGAACATCCTTTTAGGTGCTCTTGCAAGTGTTCATGTTACATCTGAGTGATAACTCCTGCTGACTTAGATATTAAGGCAATGTCATTTCAGTACGGATACATACAAAAAGAAATGAGTCAGATCTAAAAAAAACCACCAAACCCAACTCTTCCATGTGTTACAGAGCTAGTGAAAGCTGGTTGCATTCAGATTTGTATCTTACATTTGCCAGAACCACTGATAACTCTCTGTTTCTTCCCAATCGCCCACCTACTGGTCCCTAAATCTCCACATGCCCCAGTCCAAACCACTACTACAGTATTTGCCAGTGTTTCCAAATCAAATCCCTGCATTAGCTGCAGCTGCCTTCCACATCCCAGCACACTCTGAGCTCCCTAATGCCTCCTGAAGTTCTCCTCATCCTCTTTGTCCCCCATGATATTGCTGTCCTTCTTCATAAATTGGGGATCAGCTTTGTCACCTCCACTACAGCAACCTAAGATATTTCTTGTTATTGCAAACGGACCTTTGCCAAACCTTGCCAGCAGGCAGAGGATGAAGGGGTGGGCAGTGCATCATATTCATTTGCTGGCAACACCTCTGTGGTCGGTGGCCCAGACAGGCAGGATGGTTTTCCAGATGCCATGCCATGGCTGGGAGTATCCTGACTGGGAAAGCAGAGAGTGAATCCTCTCTCCCAAATAGGATCTTTCTACAGCCATTGATAATCATAAAATACGTAGGCACTTGATATGTGTGAGACATTTGATCTTTTGTCAAATTTGCTAAACCTTACACGCACGCACACCCCCTAAAATGCATGTCCCATCTGCTTGGTCAGTAATTTAGTATAGTTATTTAAGAACTAATTGAAGATTTTTTTTTTTTTTTCCCTCAGAAAGGTATAACTATTTTCATGGGCCAAAAACATATACATATAATCCTGGTTGGCAATTTAAAGTTATTACTGGATTCATTAAGGCTTCAATATCCTACCTACTGCAGAGCCGCTGACAGGATGAGATTTAGCTGAAATCAGTGGATCCAATTAGAGCCAGGGGTTCACACATTGAGTACTTCCAGAGTACAAATTATTGGTGACATTTCTAAACAGTGATTGACAGCTGAAGCCAGCACACATTTCCTAATACCACTTTGGAATATCATTACAAGCAGGAGCGGACATTGCAACCTTTTCATGGTTGTAGGGGGAAAAAACAAAAACAGATTTCATTTTTTTGCTCTCATTCATTTTTCGGCAGATTTTTTCTGGAAATATTGGACACTCCCAACATAATTCAGGATTCTGATTTGTATTACAGCTTTCCAAAGCTGCGATCTGCAAAGAGCCATACTAAAACCTGGGGGATGTTAGATTCATGCTTGCACAGAAGAAGCAGACTCCTTCATGGATACCCATAGCTCCATTATCAAACAAATATTCTGAAAAAGAACAGTTGAGATGGTGTGTGTTTATTCATTTTCCTCTTTAATACAATGACTTATCTGAAAAAATATTCTAACCTAATTAATATTCATTTCAGTGCATTGTTTATTAGCCCAACTGATTCCCAATTATATCTCCCTATAAACCTTGCCTCTACTATCATATAATAAGTACATTCCAAATATAAATAATTAATAAGCATGCTTTTCTTATCATAGGTTGTACATTATCAAGTGACTAACAGCTCATGTTTGCTGTTGCAATCACTTTGCTTCCAGCACCACAGCTCAAGTATCAGTCTTTGTTGCTATTGCAAGAGAACAGACTTAACCTCCTTGCATGTTACACGTGGTAAGATAAAGAAGTGGTCATGCATGAGAACTCAAGGTCAATTATCTCTGTTTTTTTTTTTTTTTTCTGCTATTAATATAACAAATTTAAAAAAAAATAGGGCCTGATACTGTAATTATTTTGTGTGCAAAAAATCACATGGACACCGAAGTGAATTAGTTCAGAACACTGGGGGACTGCAAGATCAAACATGTAGCAAAATGTTTAACATTTCAAGTATATCATTCTACACAATCCTGCACAGTCAAGGTAAATGAAGCAGAGTAATGTACTCTGAAGAAAAAAATCAACCAATTCCATTTCCATCTTCCCCACAAAAATAAATACTGAAGATTCTATGTCATCAAAGCACAAAGGAATAAAACCTGATTGGTGAAATTTTGCCCATGGTATTGTAATAGACACCCCAAAATATATGTTTGGTAGATAAGTTTCCACTACATTCTTCATTATAGCTTCAGCTGTCTGAATTATTTATTAGAGATAACATACCCAGTGAATTTATTGTAATATTATTTATACTGTAGGAATGATCACCTGAGGCTGATGGCATTTGTTTATGTTCTCCTCTGTATGGGCAAAGATTGTATAGTGAGAGCATTCACATTTCCCATTTTCAAAATAACTAATAATAACAATTTTGTTCTATTATTTTATTAGTTAAGAATAAGGTAAAGATTTTCCAAATGACAGTAAAAAATAGAGTGTGAATAACTGTGTGTATCTTCACTTAGCTTTACAGTAATATCTGGTCAAATCTGCAAATCAAATCTCATTCTGCTAGAGTGAGTCCATGAAAATCTCATTCTTTATGAGTTTAAGTGAATAAGCATTCATATCAACTATTATTGAATTGTAATAGAAACTCAAGGTAAGATGCCACTACTGAAGACATAACTGAAAACCATACAGTGGTGCTCAATAAACCTGAAAATGCAGTTCTCCTGTCAAATGTTTGCCCCAAGGGAAGTTGTGTCCTTTGCCAAGAACTGAGCCATAGAAATCTCTGTCAGTCATGCACAGGAGTCCTGATCCTTTGTCAGTCCTGTGGTACTGCAAGAAATGGTGATGGAAAATTGAGTTAGTTTACTCCTAAACCATTGCTGTAATAGTCCTAAAGCATCCCTGAGCTTACAAGCGTGAGGGGGACCAACTTTTTATGCAGGTGGATAATGGTAGGACAAGGGAGAATGGGCTAAAACTGAAAGAGGGGAGGTTTAGGTTGGACATCAGGAAGAAATTCTTCCCTGAGAGAGTGGTGAGGTGCTGGCACAGGCTGCCCAGAGAAGCTGTGGCTGCCCCATCCCTGGCTGTGCTCAAGGCCAGGCTGGATGGGTTCCTGGGCAGTTTGATCTAGTGAGCTAGTGGCTGGCAGCCCTGTCCACGGCAGGGGGGTTGGAACTAGATGATCTCTGAGGTCCTTTCCAACCCAAGCCATTCTATGATTCTATGATTCACCCTCAGCATTCCAGCACAGTCTGGATCAGCCAGACCAATGATCTAATCAGTGAACTAGCAGTACTGATCAGGGCTCTAAGACAAGGAAGGAAATGTTTAGCGAAAACCCAGGCTCACAACTCTCTTCCCTGTTTTTGAAGTTTAGTGGCTTGGTCCCTCTGACCTCGGGGTTTCATGAAATGATGTGTTCTCACCACATTAGCTTCAATGTCTCTTCCATAATGCTTTCTTTTACACCCTTCAGATACAGCAGAGAAGAATGTTCTTGGTTTTGTTTTCAAGCTTTTTGAAAGTTTATCCTACTCCAAGTTTTCTCCTTCAGCATGGAATTTTTCCCTTCCTTATTCCCTTAAAGACCCTCATGTTCCCACATTCCTGGCTTGCAGACCCTGGCTATGAAGATCTTTCACATGATATTTGACTGTAATCTTCTGTACATAAATATTCTGAAAGAGAACAGGAAGCCACTGGGATTGGCGTGCTCAACATCCACCATTCCATCTGGGATGGATAAAACTCCTGAATAGTATGATTTCTTGCCTAAAGATGCCTTCAGTCTTCCTAACTGTAGCTGCACTACTGAGTAATGCAAGTGCCTCACTGCCAAAAATCCCAGCCAAAAGTAACTGTCCCATATACTCTTGGTTGAGCTTGAATTGAACAGTGGCCTGAGAAAGCTGCACTCTACAACATCTGACCATTGATGCAGCTTTCAGATGATATGCTCTTCTGAGTAGAAGGTGCCCTTCTCAAATCCCTCTAAGATGTGGATGTCTAAAAAGTATCCGTTGTCACAAAACTCAATACACTTAGGTTATGTTATGTTACCATGCCATGTATTGTGGCTAAACAATTACTAACTCTCAAAGACATAGCTGTCAAGCTGTCCATTGCTGTCATTATAGAAAATAATACTTTTCCATAAACAACTATTTTCTCATACTCTGTCACACTAGAGTAGCTCCACAACAAAAGTCTCACTGCAGAGCAGAGCTGTGCTGGAAGCAGTTCGTTGTAACTGACTGTGGAAATTGCCTCCAGCAAACTCCTGCAGCCTCTGCCCCTTCTTCTCCCAGGAACTATCCATGTTCGTCTGGGAAGACAGTGCTTTCTCTTGTTTGCTCAGGCTTGCACCCAGAGGACAAAAACAAGAAGGAGAGAAACCTTTGCTGGTTCCCTCCCCTAACACTATCCCAGTACAGTTCTTATTTTAAGAATACATCCATGCTTCTGATCCAAGCAATGGAATGAGCAGCTAGACCTTTCTCATTCCTCTGGAGGCCTCTGCACCAAGGCTGCATATGTACAGAAACATAATTCTGTTCTAGCGTAGGCATCAAGTCCAGGGAATCACAGAGCTGTTGTCTTCCTCAAACTTCTCTATGACTCAAAAACACAGGGCCAATCTTTATTTCTTAGATCCTCTGTTTCCCTTCCAACATAAAAGTTCATCCTTCCAGCACAAACACAGGAAAACACATTCAGATCTAAGTCTCTGCATACACCGTAGAGACACTGTTACTATTTCCGTGGTCCTTTTCTGCAGTCTTTTGAGATCAGATATGACCTCACACCGTCTGCACTCCAAGACAGCTGCTGAGCTACTGTCTTTTTCATTGCAGAATGTATTTGTTTGGCTTCAGTACTGGACTATCCACATCCTCAGAGCTTAAAGTTGTGTTGGAGAAAAAGCAGAGCTTATTCCCATAGACTTGAAAAAGACATTTTGGAAGGGTCCTTCTGATCTACTCATTCTCCCATGCTCCGTTTTTCTCTATCTTTGTTTTCTTCCTGACAATTTCATTTTCAAGTGGGAAACCTGGCAAGTCCTGAGACCCTGATTCCAGGTCCAGTGTTTTTCCCAGATATTGTGCAAATTCATGACACAGTAAATGTGTTTTTGAAATTCTGAAGACATTTTTTTTTGCACTTCTTCACTCTAGGTAACATACAACAAATAAAACCCACTGTCCACAGGAGCTGTATCAGTGCTGGATATTTCAGCACATTTCAGTGACCTCAGTGTTCTCCCAGCACTTCCTTCCATTCTTTTAAAGGAAAGAAGGGAACCAACCTTAAGAATCTACAGTCCCTATTTAGAAGCCTGTCACGTACATGATGTCTATCAGTCCCAGGAGTCTGAGGTTCCTGCACCTTTAATTCTGCCTAAGGATGTTCTTCTCTCAGATGTTTCCTTTAGCTGTTAATCTGGGAGCATCACACTCCTAGTGTGCATGGCATACGTGGTAGCCTCATATCTTATATCTGCCCCAGGTCCCTTTCTAGACCTATAAAGGAAACTGTTCCCACTGCCCAGAGCGTGAAAGGCCCCTGCAGGGTGCTTGGAGTCCTCTGGTTCAGGGAAGAGGAAGGCTCTGAAAACAGAAAATTAAGCCTTCCCTCGTTTAGGTCTCCCTATGAATACGGCCACTTCTACTTGTGAATATTATTTCTAATATACCCTCATTTTCAGAAGGTGCTTAACTTACTTGGGCATTTATTGATCTTCCTTTGTCAGACACGTGAGTCTCTCCAGTCATCATATACACTTTCAAGCTCACTTTTAATGCATAACTAGTATGTTAAGTGATTTTTCGTAGCAGGGAGCTCACTATTGACTAAAAGTGTAAGACACACTCCACTCACTCTTGCACTAGCACTGTCATTCAACAGACTCTTGTAAGCACTGATGTAACTCAATAACTCAGCAGAAAACAAAGTTGACTGAAGAACACTGATAGTTTTGTGCAGGCTTAGTGAGTTAAATCACGTCAGTGAAGAGTGAAATGGGTGCCAGAGTTGGTGCAATTTAGGGAGGAGGAAGTGCTGCACAAGGCACAGGTGAGGCAGCCCAGCACCACAAGGCTCAGGAGCCAGAAGTGGAGATAACAGGTTGAGAGGGCAGGGAAATAACATCTCCTTCTTGCAGCAGCAGGAAGCAAATGGGTCAGCTCCACCGTCCTCTTATTTTGCCCTCAAGATACATCTTCAGCATGCTGACTACAACTCCCCACCAGCTGAGGCAGTGGGAAGGAGCTGCTGAGGAGGGATGCATTAGGTAAGACAAAAGAAACATAACATTTAGCCTAGCCATGAGGTGGTCGTTCAAATGAGAAGGGAATGCCACTTCAGATGCTTACGTTGCTGGCAAATTTTTGGGTGCCGCCGTGTAGAAAAGACATAAAACTTTTGGGGAGCATCCAAAGGAGAGCAACCAGAATGGCGAAAGGCCTAGAGGACAAGATGTGTGAGGATCAGCTGAGGTCCCTTGGTTTGTTGGGCCCAGAGCTAAGGAGGCTGAGGGGAGGCCTCATGGCGGCCTACAGCTCTCTCCCAGGGCAGCGGAGGGGCAGGCGCTGAGCTCTGCTCCGTGGGGACAGCGACAGGGCCTGAGAGAACGGCACGGGGCTGTGCCAGGGGAGGGTCAGGGTGGGGGTCAGGAAAAGGTTCTGGACCAGGGGGTGGTGGGCATGGAACAGGCTCCCCAGGGCAGTGGGCACAGCTCCAAGCTGCTGGAGCTCAAGGAGCGTTTGGACACCGCTCTCAGACACAGGGTTTGGGTTTGGGTAGTGCTGTGTGGAGCCAGCGGTTGGAATTGATAATCCTTATGGATATTCTATGATTCTAATTTCACTCTTCATTAAAGTACCTAAAGGAAAGGTAATATTGTGAAGCAGTGAGTGAAGTTTGCTTTCCTTGAGAAGCGGTCTGGCTTGCTATTATTTCTAAGTAGGAGGGTGGATTGAAAAGTGCATTTACACAGTTCAGGGAGTTATAGCTGGGTGTTTGTTATGCCACAAACAGCCAGTTCGGGCAGGAGAATATTGCATTTTATTGGAAAAGACTACTGAATAACAAATATATCCATGGCATGCAGAATCTGATCTGAACTTGCAAACAGAGCAAAAAAGCTATATTTTTCTGGTAGCTAATTTCCAGTAAATAATTCAACCTCTTCTAATATAAATTTCTTCATTCTGAAACAGAGAGTTGTCTTTGCATAAATGGTTCCCAGTGCAGTATTTTTTTTCACTGACAGGAGCCATCTCCACTGAATTCTGTAAAGTAATGTAAGTCTCACTAAAATAGTTGGAATGTCCTCCAAAATATTGTTAGCTGTGAAACCTCCACTGCCTTTTGAACATAGGCTGGTACACAAAATAATGAGAGCTTAAATCATTTCCTTGTCTCAAAGCTATAATTTATGTCAATAAGTAGGAAGGGATTAATGGAAAGCATGAATTATCTTTTCACTACAATATTGCTCCAAAATGTATATTTTAACCATCCTAGCATAGACTGCACCAATATGAAAGTCTTTAAAACTATGTTGATCAACAACTGATAAAAGAGTCCTTAAAACTTAACGCCATAAAACTGATCTATTAAAAATACCCACAGGGGAGCACAAGATTTCTGAATATTTGCTTACTCTTTCCAACATCGCTTCTTTCTTTTGCCCTTAAAGAAATCCAAATTAATTATAAAAATGAGGACATTCCTAATAGGATTTTTACTGAAAAGTTACAAGGTTTAATTTGTGTGAAAGTACTGACAAGTTTATTCATTTTGTAGGAGTGCGGAATTTGCCTCATGTAACACTCAGGATTTAGCTACAGCTTTGATAGAAGTGTTATTTGGTAATTATCTGCTCTTCCCTCAGGGACAAAGTAATTAATTCTGTTCTGCAGTTCACTGCATATTCTGCTTTTACACACATATGAAGGATGAATTCTGGAAGATTATGATCAATAGTTACTGTATTGACAACCAATAACTCATCATCCTGGCAGCTGGATCATGACTTTTAGAGAGAATTCAGGAACACAGAAGTATGGCTTCACTTCTTAACCTTGTTGTTTGTGTTTTAGAGGGGGAGAATAAATCTAAAGGAAAATAAATACTTAAAATTAGCTTTCATCAATGAAGTAGATAGCATTTTCCACAAAGAAATAATACACAAAAGTTATATTTGTGACCTAACTCACAAACAAAATATAACCGATATGTTTTTACCTATTTCTTGATTCTTTATTCATTTCCTTTAGAGTTGAGAACAGTATGCAGCTGAGATAAAACAATAATCTGAGCAATAAATTTCAAGCGTGGGTAGGGAGCTGAACCTCTCCCTAAGGCGTAATTTAGGGCATGTGACTCTTTTTGTCCATTATGATGAAACTGTGTCTGGAGTTAAGATGTTCACCAAAGCCCATTCTTAATCACAGTGTGGTGTGTTTCCTAATTTCAAAGAGTATATGCAAGAGAAGCACACAGCAGCTGATAAAAATCTGAATACAGATGTGCTAGAAATGCTATCTTTGTAAAGCAGAAATAAAAGGTAAGTATTTCCATCAGCATTTTGTACCTAAATACTACTCAGTGGAAGGCATTGTTTCCAAGAAAAATACTTGTAGTATGTATTTTTGCAGCCATTTTTTTCCTGCAACAAGGTAAGTCCTAGTTCAGTAGGTTTACTGGGAAAGTGCTCTGCAGTTGGGATTCTCACATCAGATCTGGCCCTATAAGCTCTGCCTCATTCTCCATCCCAGATAACATGGCAAAGGCAAGCCACTTAGACCAGGGGAGTTAGAACTATGATTTTACTCAAGGATTTGTTATTAACAAAATCTCCTGGTATAGATGCAAAAATACTGCATGCATTTCCTTTTTTTCTCTCTTGAAGGACCCAGTATAAGTTTTATCATAAAAATACTCCCACATAACCTACTATACCCTCTAGGGTTGCTTGCTTCTTCTCCCACATGTGAAGTACTTTCTAATTTATACTTGGCTGAAGTTTCTTGAGGTTGTGGTTTACCATTTGCAAAATAAGTATCACAGCATTTCCTACCAAGAGGAAAGTAGTGTAAATAAATGTATTAAAGATATGAAGGAATGGTGGGATAGAACGACAAATACCAATACTGTGGCTAGGAACCAGAGAATTAATGTTCTTAAGTTTGTCACTGTCCAAAAGAAAACAGCCAGCTCTGAAACAACTGAAATTCTCATTTATTCCATCGGCAACTAAGGGACTTGGCACCAGACACAAAATTGGTGCTGGCTGTAGTCAATTTTAAAAAAGCTCTTGGACTTAACCTGCCAATAAGCCAACAATTAGACATTTTACAGGAAATTATTCCATTGACAAAAATTAAGTTTAGGAAGGAGTCAGAAGACTGGAACTGGCTGCACTTCACAACAGTGCTAGTAATAAATCCTGACAGTAAAAGAAAATGCAATACTTAAGCCAGAAAAGTGAAATCACTAAAAATAAATTGAGAGGCAAATTATATTGATCTCTCAGATCTCATTCGAATGTATGACTGGAAAAATTTCTTGCCATGATAGCTGTAGCATCCCAAGAGATCTGCATCTGCCTTCACCCATACAACTCTGCCAATCAAGAAGACAAATAATGAGTGATGCTTCTTTCCTCATTATGCATTCTTCAGTCTGTGGCCAAAATAAAACACTCAAAATGGATAGGAAAACAGTAGTTATGTCCAACAAAGATGCCCCTCTAGGATTCCTTCCGGACTCAGAGCCAGATTTGGCAAAAAAA
>VXAV01007620.1:245884-280303 GCA_013399715.1 Alectura lathami
AAAAAAATCCTTCCAAGCCCAGACCACCAGCCTCATTTTTTCCTGCATAAAGCTCAGACTGGCTCTGGGAGCACATATACCCACCCTTGACTCAGACATCCAGGGACTCAGGACATGAGTACTCCATTCATCACAAAGTTCATTAGTATGTTCTGGCAAAACAAGCCTGGTGCTTTTCATCATGGCTGGGGAAAAGTACTCAGTGGCGCACCCATCAGCATCTCCACATCTTTTCTGAGTCTTCTGCACAAGCTCTTTCATCTGAGGGTGAAACACACAGTTTGCAATAAGATTGCAGCATGAAGGCACAGACTGTATTCTTCTTCCTACCCTATTCTCTGTTCTCCTGAACATGAGATACCACGGGACTGCTTCTAGCTCAATCTCTCCGGCAGCATCCTGGCACAATGTATTGCCCAGAATATGCACACGTTGGCCTTGCTGTGCTCTAGACTTTGCTATGCTGGAGACACCCCAGTTAATGCATGGGATCTGGCACTTCCCCATGACACTAGCACAAAGCAAGTGCCTTGCTTGGTTCATGGAATTGGTTCCATAGGATGGGCACAGCACTGTACCCAGCCTCATTAACATGCCCTTCCTCACTGCTGAGAAGCAGGGCTAATTACCCTGGATGCAATGCTAGCTGATGAAGTCATAGTGTCTTGCTGTTCTGGCGCTGTTTTAGTTGTTACTACTCTGAGATTATCCACAGCACACTCTCTTGGCTACGGTGAAAGAAAAGGAGAAATAATGAGGTGAAAAAACTTCCTTTGCCTTTTTCTTGTACTTCTGCAAAGGTTTGGGTCATGCTTGACTTCAGTACAGGCTGAAGGCCAGGGGTCAAGTTTCACCAGGGACAACTTCAGGTCTTCCTTTCCTAATTACCCAAATCATACTCTTCATGATTAATTCTCTCATCAGTGTTTCAAGGTCTTCAGGGATTTTGGCAAAGATGACTACACTATCAGCTGATCTAATGTGGTTTAGGTGCTCTCATTTATCATGATGCCCTTTCCCTCCCTATTCAAGGTTTTTATAAACTTTTCCATGCAAGAGGTGAATTGTTCCACTGTGACAATATCTTCTTGTCTAGTTCTATTCTTCCACTTAATCTCTTCTCTTTTATTGTCAATGCTTAAATGTCAGCACAATACATTGTTCACTTGCTCTGGGATTCTGAGAAAATCTTCTTCTTCTCCGATGTTTCTCATGCTGACTGTGTCCAGGTTTCTTGTGTGCACACTGCTTCCATTATACACCTCATTAAGGGCGTGCACCTGCTCCTGTCAAAGCCAATGGCAACATTCCCACTTACTTCAGTACAAGCAGGTTTGGACCCAGTGGCATGCCAACTGATAAATTAACTTTCAGACAAAACTCAAAGAGGCAGGAAATTTTCCAGGAATATGCCTTGCCATTTGAACAAAGGAGGATTTTTCTAATTGCAGTTGTCAGAAATTTTTCTGTATATAATCAATAGCTCCTTTGTTTGTCCACTGCTTAAGACCAAAATGAGAATAGACTACACAAAACTGTTAATAAATAAATAAACCATAACCTAGTAGCTTTTTTCATACAGTGAACTTTAGTAATGTAGACACCATTAACGCTGTAGACTACAATTGCTTATGACATAAAGGGATGCCTGCTATTTGAAGTGAATGAAAGCACGTTTCTGAACGGCCAGCACTGGATAGTCTCCAAGTAATGCCTCTGCATTAAATTGTATTTCATCAGCATAGAAGCACAAGGTTTTGAGTTAATTTTCACATTCAGAAAAAAGCAGAACAACAGAAAAACATTAAAGAGCAGAAGTGAAAACATAATATATTATTTTAGCCTCTACAGAAATGTAAAAAAAAAAAAGAAAAAAAAAAAGAAAAAAAAAAGAAAAAAAGGGTATTTTGTGGACATGGAATGAAATAATGAAATATATGCATTGAAATGTCTTTAACCTTCTACTGTGACTACTATTTTGGCTTTGTGGAGATGCTTCTTCTTAGAGTTAGAATGACATCTTAGCATGCAGTGATTTAAAATACAAGATAAACTTCATTTCCTATATAGTCAACATCACTCTCTCATTGCTTTAACGTAGGGTGTCGTTCCCCAGACATCAGGACATTTTTAAAGTTGGTTTGTGAAATAGAACACAAAACAATCCACCTTATTTCCAAATTGGAATTACTATTTTAAGTTGAACACTTCAAAAAATTGACATCTGGTCAAAATTTTCTGAGAACTGAAAATTTTTTAACTAGTTTTTGTTTGATTCACAATTGGCTACATTGTCAGTATTCTAATCCCAAACAAAAATTGCTATTTTCACTGGCTACAGAGCTGTAATTTGGATTAATGTCCAGTGAGCTATAGTTTGAAACCAAATGAATTTCTCTCATGATGTAAACCAGATTTAAGTGCTACCCTTTAGAAGCTGTTCCATTAATGAATTTCTTTCCTATTCTTTCACCAGACATAACAAGCCCAATCTGACAATCTTTAATCAAATTCTCCTGGAGCTCATTAAAGACATTGGAAGTTTCTATGAGTTAACTATAAGATCAAATATATTCTTTATATCGCTGCTACTGCAGTAAGTTTTATAAATTAGTCAGTAGCTCCTCTGTGTTAATGATACATTACACTGAACTGATTATATGTGTGTGGCCATGTTGTTCAGAGCATAGACAGGCAGAAAGTGACACCAAAGGAAAAACTGAAAGAATTTTTGCTTGGTATTCAGCAAGTGTCTTATAAGGCAGCATCATTTTATTCCTTGTCAGCGTTTCACAGCCCACAGGTTTCTTTATACCAAGGACCTTTTTTCTCCAGCCCTTTTGCAGTAGTGTTGTGGACGGGCAATTGCAATGACTGCATGTCTCCTCACTTTTCTGCTTGGTAGTGTTGATTATGGAGTGATTCAAAGATCAACTGCATTACGTAAGGACATCTGAATCTTTGCATTAGAGATTTGAAAAGTAATTGCCATGGAGAATAAAACACAAATCTTTGTGCCCTCTCCTAGTCACATCTTTTGTAAATGACTTGATCAGTACTTTTGCACTGCAGAGGCTTGCAGAAGACATCAACTCAGCTTCCTTACTTTGGTTTTCATAACAAAGGTCAGTGATGTCTCCTTCCCTTTAATAACAAATACCTGTGAGACATTTAAAACACAAACATGAAAGTACCATGAATTGACTCTATAATGCTCTTCATTATAAGATTACTTTTCATAGGAAGTTATTGTATATTGACTATCAGCTACACTGATCTTCCCAAGTAATGCTGTGGGTTTTACTGTGCACTTCAAATACACTGATTCCTTGGGACCTGAGAACAGACTAATTGAGAGGGTGTGCTGTATTACAGAATATGATTCGCCTAAAAAGATAACTATCTAGCTCATTAATTTTACATTACCATACCATGCTTTTATTGACTTTATCACAATGCTTTCTACAGCTACTTACTGCAATAGCAAAAATGCTCAGAGATAGCATAGCCATTAAGGTGATGAAAAGATGTGTAGAGAAATTATTATTTATTTATGTCATGGCAGTGTTTCCTGGTTTTTGGTCAATATTGACACCCACTGCACCAATCCAGAAATATGTTCCCTATCCTGAAAAACTGGAAGTCTAAAAGCTCCTGCAAGCAGCACAAGTATGACACAAACAAACAGAAAGAAGGAAAAAACAGTAGTTATGACTTGTATTTAAATAAACCAAATATTTACACAACTGGAGATCTTGTATGCATTTTACACACATACACTATAGCATAACTACAGTAGATGTTGGTAAGAACTAGAAGCGAGCAACAGTTGGGTGGAAGTGAATGGCAAGGGGAGAACTTAAAGAAGACTGAACTGTTGAGGATTTTCATCCCAAAGACACAACTCGGGATGATATTTGAGTGAAAGGAATATAGATCACATAGAAGCTGATATATCAGTGAAACAAATGCTGCATTGTTAGCACAATTAAATGTAATATTTCCGAATAAGAATGATAATATTACAATAATTAGTGAAGTGTCATAGACAAGGAGCTACATTAATTCAGTATTACATAGTGTAGGTGAGCATCAGTATGCTGAAAAATGCCCTGTGAGTTTCCAAGGAGATTCTGTCAGCAGAAGTTTGAAGGTGTTAGAAGAAACCCAGGTCCCTTCCGGTCAAAAGTCAATGCTTATGTAGTATAAACAAAGAAATTCCAGTTTATCAGGACTTCTGAAATTCTGAGAAAAAAATGACATTTGATTTCAGAATAAATGATCAATAGAAAGTAAAAATTTCACTTGAAAAATGAATTTCAGTAAGATTCTATTTGAAAAAAAAAAAATTTCATTTGTTTGATACAAGCAAAAACTGTGAGGTATGTAGCATGGCTCCTTTGACTGAAGGTAGTTAGGAGTGCTAGGATTTACTGCTGAGTTCAGAAAATGATTGCTTGCTCTGCCACAGTTATGAGTCTGAAGACCTGAGATCGCTGGCTCAGAGGACGACATCCATCTGCCAGAGACAGTGTTACAAAGCTGGGAGCTGAACAACAGTGCCGAAGTCTTTAGGGCTTCCAGGCTTTTTGATGCAGAGGCAGGAGACTAAAGCAGTGAGATTCGCCTCTCCCCGCTCATCACACTAAATCTGCACAATGTATTAAACCTCCCCCTTACTCTCAGTTTTGCCTTTTCCCTCTGGCTGCAACATCAGAATGTCCCATGGGTAACACAATGGTTCTGAACTTGGTTGTTGACTGTCATTCTAGCATGGGAGAGCGCCGCTGATGAGGAGGTAATGGTCCTGGGGCTCCTTGCATCCCCACTCATGTTAGAAGAGACTGCAGACTGGAGAATCTCAGCTGAAAAGGAAAATGAACCCAAAAACTTCAGATCCCACCTGCAGAATTGATCCAGGACTCCCCTGGCTCATGTGTATATGGCAGAGAATCTGCAGACCTGCAGGAAATTTAGCCCCAGGGTTTCTCAAAACAGCAGGTTCTACACAGTACAATTGCTTTGAAGCCCCTAACAGCCCATAAAATGAGCTGGCAGGAATTCAGGCGTGTTGCTATCAGAAACCCACCTGTGCTTCTCTGGTAGTTCATCAGAAACAACATACTTCCAGTAAACAATCTGGATTTGATAATAGAATGCAGTTGGAAATACCTAATACCCTAAAACAGGAAGGTCAAGCAGGGAAGATAAGAGATAAGGAAAAATTAGACCATTTAATCAGGTTCTCCCCATGGCTAGACATAAACAATAAAAATACAGTGAAACAACCTGTGAAGAACAAACGACAAGGAAAAACGTGCATTTAAAACTAATATTCATCCTTATTTTTTTTTGTACTTTTTTGTACCATAGAGTTCTACTATAAATTCTTCTTGCAGTACAATTACAGCTGTTACACAACACTAACTTACCCATAGTATCCAATATCTATTTCCCCATCACTAGTGCTGTCTTTACTCAGAAGAGATGCAGCTGTGGTGATGCTCCTAAGGACATTTGTCCCTCTGTCTCACAGACATGTTTTCAATTAAGTTTAATTACAGCTCCTGTAGTTTCAGACCAGTCTTTTTTACACCATGTGCGGCTCGTATTGCAGGATAGCTGAAATCTGGAAGCTCTGCAGCAAGAACACAGAAACTGCTGCCACCCTAGTAGTATTATTTGCCATAACGATGAGCTGAATTCAGTCTTTTTTTTTTTTTTTTTTTTTCCTTTACATAGTTTTTGAGGCTTACCCTGGGTTCTGGTGCTACAACGTGCATGCAAGGAAAAAGATGGAATGAGTAAAAGATGAAAGCAGCTCTCCTGAGGCAGATTTTTGTCATGAATCTCACTGTCTCTGATGCTTTCTCAGAAAGCTCAGCTCCTGCTGTCAATTGATTATAAAGACCAGATTCATTTAAAAAAAAAAAATTAAAAAAAAAGTTCTTAGCACTGGCAAGTGCAGGGGAAAGGCAGAAAGTCATGAAAATATGAGTGAAGTGTTTCTGTAGGGCTCTAAGCAGGTAAGGGACAGGAGTTGAGCAGTTATGTGTCTGACATCATGATTTTTATGCAAAACTCAAGGTTTTGGAAGGCCTGTAAACAGGCATCTACAGAGAACAGAGTAAAAAATAAATCTCATGCCTCCGGAGTAGGGAGAGTCACCGCATAAATGCTGAAGACAGGGGTGTTGGCACAGATGCTGGCGCAGTCGCGGTAGATTGTTGCACTGCTTTGCCTGCTGAAAGCCTAACTCCTGCCCAGCAGCAAAGCTGACACAGGGCTGGGTACTCTGGGTGAAGCACCAGGTTTAATCTCAGCCCAGATCTTCACTGTTCAGAACCAAATATTTGCCTCGATGGGTGAGGGGGTGTTGTGCTCTAAAGCTCTGCTCAAATGCAGAAAACAACATGCATAAATCTGTGCACTAAATGCAAACCCACCATCTAAAGAAGCAAGACTTATGGCACCATATTAGGAGCTCTATTTCTTGGGCATCAAACAAGTCATTTTTGAATTCATTGACGCCATGCACAGGACCTATATAAAGTCACATGCAGAATCCAAGAACAAACTGAAAAGGAAAAACAAGCAGTATTTGCTCCCAGCAGCCTTGATCTGATTGCAGCCACATGGCAAAATTGGCTGCCATGTGGAAAACATTCATTAGCCTATTTAACCAAAATTAACTACGAAAATGTACTGAGTTTTCTTCCCTCACATTGGTAAGGCGTCTTTTAATGTGTTTTCTACCCAATTTAAAGCAATTTTTCCTGTAAATGGTATCATTATTATCATTATGCTGGGAAAGGTTAGGTCATGATTTTACTCAGAGTTCTCAGAATCAAATTTTACTTGCTAAAATGTCAGGAAAAAAATCTTATCTTAGACACACTGAGACAGAGTAAATTAACTTGAAGTAATAAAACAGGGAGCACATTATTGGACAACATAGAAGTGTTAAACTGTAGTTACACATACACATGACTACAAATACTTTTCTTTACAGGCAGATTGAATCAATATACCAACTTCAATAGCAAAGAATTCAAATGACCCTGGCCTTGGTCTCGCATCATGGTCCCGGTTCAGCCACAAATAGAAACAAAATTGTTTAAGCGAGAGTCCAGAGTTTAAAACACTGAATCAAAGTGTCTGACTTTGCACATTTCCCCTCCATCTCTACAGGGAGATTTGAAATTTCTATGTAAATCTGTATTGACCACCACATGTACCTTTTGGTTGTAAATCTATTTGTATTTGAAAGCGGTCATTTTGGAAAGAGAGCCTTTGAGTGATACTGCTTTCACATTCCTGCTGAAGGCAATACAGATTTCTTGTTTCAGTAGAGTTGGGGTTTCATTCTTTCCTCTTTGGTGACCCCTCATTTATCATAAGAGAACATAAAAATGGCTGTGCTGGATCAGACCAGTGGCTCATCTAGCTCAGCATCTTTTCTCTAGAAGTGTAACAATGAGGCAAGCACAAAGTGACACTTTGCCAAGATACAACCCCAGCTTCAGCAATTTACAACACAGCTTCCCTATCTAAAGATGATGTCTTTGAACCTATTAGCCTTCATATACATTCTTGTAGTTACTTTCTGAACTCCATAAACTTTTAGCATCTGCAATATCCGGTAGCAAGAAATTCCACAGCTTGCTTACATGCCATGTGGAGCACTCCATCTTCTTTTATGTTGATCTTTTTGAGTACTAGCTTGTAGGAATAACTGGTCTCCTAGCTCTTGCACTGAAAGAGATCCATTTTCACCTCTCATGGTTTTATACACATTTCTCATAGCCCATCTTGGCCGGCTTTATTTCAGTCCTATGAGTTATTTGGATTGGACACTTAGTTAACACTTTTTCATAGAGACTGTATATGCGATGTCCCTATCACCTTCTCAGCATCTTTTCCAAGTCTATTGTATTTCAGCAATTCTTAACACTTGATTATTTTCCTTTTTTTTTTTTTTTTACTGCTAATGAACTGTGTGCTGACGTTTTCACAGAGCTGTCTATTACAACCCCACAGTTTCATTTCTAAATTCCTCATCAGCTCAGAACTCATCATTTTATAGATAAAGTTAGAATTTCTTTCCTGTGTGTATTGCTTTACATTAAAGATACTGAATGCACATGCCACTTTATGGTCTAATCATTCAGTATCATAAGACCCTTCTACAACACTTTATCCATGTTGGCTGTCATTTCTACTACCCTGAATAACAGTCTCATCAGCAAGCTTTATCACCTCATTCTTTACTTTCTCCATAACTGCTCATTGTTTAATCTCTACTGCTTGCAGTTTCAAGTGTTAAGTGGCATGAGTTGTGTATGATTACAACAGAGTACATCAGGAAGGAAAGATTTAGAAGAATTATTGCACGATATTTCTATTCCTTTTATCACCTTTTCCTCTTCCCCATCTGTCCTACGTTCTCCATATTTGCAGTATTGCTCAGAGAAAAAATATATGTCATTCAAGGGAATTAGTCTGATAGCTGTTCTCTGAAAATAACATTTGGATAATTAAAAGGTGACTTCTCTCTGTTCTGGAGCTTGTTGTAACCGAGCTAGAACCAAGGGGGAGCTCTGAAAAAGAGGTTGAATGTACATGTAGGGAGAATCATCATTCTGTTCATTTAGTGTGATGTTCTGACAGAATCAACTGCAGTTTTCTTCTGACTGCCTGGTGGGCTGACACGAAATCTCTCCAAGGCCAGAACAAAGAATGCTCCAGGGACCTGACAGCACACAGGATTTATGTAGCAGCAGACCATCATCCTATTCAGAAGCATTTAGCCAGAGTAGTTTGCCTTGCCTCTACATCCAATTTCCATCAGTCAGAAATGTCAGGGGACTAGAAAGATTTAAGAGCAGAGAGTAACCTTTGTTTGGGGGTTTGCTAGTTCATTCACAACATGTAGGAAGTATGAGTATGTACTTTAAAAGGCAGGACAAATTATACAAAGTTATTTTACAATCTGGCTGGCAACAGATTTTTGGAAGAAGTTTCTTTCAATCCTAAGAAATATGACCTTCAGGACTCCTGTTGTTCCAGTGACAAAAAAAAAAAAAAAAAATGTTCTTCTTCTGATTTGCTCCCCAAAGACTTCTCTCTGAATATTGAGCTTTATCTAAACCTTACCCAGACAAACAAGCCATGAACTCCATAGCTCTGACAATTCATGAATTGGAACTCATTTTATCGTACATGACACTTAAAAGAAAACAGTATCTGTCCATATTTAAAATGCAATTTATGTTTTTTTTTTTTTTAGCAAACTTTTCATTCTCTTTGGGTTCTTTGTCTTCTAGTGAATCATATGTATATAATGACTGCAAAGATTTCTAAGGAAGAAATAATGATTCATGTTTATCTTATGTGAACAGAGCCAAGATAAGGACATTCCCTTATTGTGCAAGTGTTTCAAGTTTCATATAAATTAGGCAGTATATACACATCTTATAAAACCAGTTTACATTTTGGAACAGTTTAACATTTTGTGCAACCACTATCTTCCTGTACTGTATGACCTACTCAAGTCTCATATCCACATTTTCTAAGAACAATTGGCTTCACCTCAGTCACGCTCACCGATTCAAATTCTCTAACTGGATGACAATTGTTTATATCACCAAAATTGAGAGAGACATCATGGGAGTTTCTGCTGGATGTGCAGTTTCACCAGCAGCTATTCACAAGTATTGTGAAACTTGTGCTTTCTACAAATATTCTTGTGAGGATTTACTTTAGCCTACACATTTTCACTGTAAACAAAGGTATCAGAGTTAAAAGCCTGTGGTTTTTATTCATAAGCAGTTTTTGCAGTCAACATTGAGCCTGAAAATGATGCTGAGCTTACCTTTAGAGTAGAAAATAGCAGTTTAAGCAAAATCACAGACTGACTTGCACCACCACCAAAAAAAAAAAAAAAAAACAAAAAACCAACCAAACAAAAAAAAAAACCAACCAAGTTAGAAATGTATTTACATGAATAGTCAATTAACTGAAATGAAAATTCCTGTTTTGATGTATTAGGTTTATCAAAGATTACCTAATGAAGATTATAGTGATTCATTTTTTATATTATGTATAGGTATGTTCCTAAAAACAATTTTGCTGGGTTTCTTTGTAAATATTATTCATTGACTGCAGAGTTCAGCAGGTACTTCCTTAACATTTCAGCAGACATCACATTTTAATTCTATTTTCCTTCCAAGAAATATCATTTCCAGAATAGTTTTGTTGAAAATATTACTGGTTGCACAAAAAGATGTCTCAAAGCACACATACAGAAAATAAATCCTCCGGCTCACATTTCTGTTACAAAAACTCATTGTTTGTTGCAGGTGGACAGATTAGACTTTTCCCTGTCTCCTTTTGCAGACCAAATGACTAACTAAATAAATGGCAGCTGTACCTAGCACAGGGCATTGCCATCTGTATGCATTAGAGTAAGCCAATTTAATTCTTAAGATAATAGGACTTTCAGAACTTCCAAAGCTACAGGCAAAAAAATATTTATTCCACTTTGTTTTCTTAGATCCTAGAGCTGATTTTCCTCCTATCTGAAATGGTTGCCTTAATGGGAGGTATTGATATTGGTAGGTTTATTTTGTGAGCACGTTTTGAAACATTATTTGGATAAAAACTCTGTAAAGGAAGTAATGAAAGACATGTAAGGTCATCTGATATTTTTTGAGCCTTTGGAAAACATATTCTCACTAAAATCAGATTCTGTATTGAAACTGTGCACATGAAAATGAATGACAGAATGGGAAGAGAAAAATCAGGAGAAGAGCTACTTTGTGTTTCACTTTGATAGAAAAAATTCTGTATCAGCTGGATGAGGTTTTGCTGTAACATAATTCAAATGAGTCATAATGTTGATTCTTATACCAAATGCCTCGGAGTGTCTGTGAGATAGCAAGTTCAGACCTATAGTTGAGAGAATTATTTGTCAATCTGAGTAGAATAAGACATTATACATTTAACAGAAATTAGAAGTAGCTGCCTTGGCAGACTTGCCTGTGGAATTACAAGAGGATGGGCAAGAATTCTTATAATGCTGAAGAAGTCTGTTTACTGATTTGAGCAGACTTTGAAGGCAGACTCTTTGCATTCTGTTTGCAGTGCTCTGTGCACTGTTATCCTTATCTTTAAATGAACAAATGCTGAAAATCTCCTACCCTACTAGTCTGTCTCAACAGAGCAGGATAAACATGCTCAGCTGAATGCATGGTTAACTCTCTTCACTAGAATTTTACATATTGGCTGTATTTTCATCTTTATTTTTAATGATTTTTTCAATTTGAAAGTCCAGTAGACATAAGAAGTTTTTTTTGTACTCTCACTTCGGCTTCTTTTAATCCAAATTAAATAATATATACTCATTTAAAAGCTAAATATGCTTTATTTTGCCCAGTGACAAATCTCCATTTTCAATTGCTGCAATCATAAAGTAGGTTTTAAAAATGTGAAACTGAAACTGCATGTTTGATTGCTGTTACTGTTATTCTCCTTGAAAATGTTATTGAGAAAAGAGCTATATATTATAGGCAGACAGGTGCAGAGTTTTATTTTATAGTGTTCATGGCAGCAAAAATTGTACTTAACATTTCAGTCAGGCCTCTATTATAATTCATTGTTTTCCTTCATTCATTTTTTTTTTTTGAAAATGTCCCTGTAGACTTGGTAATCTCAATGCTTCCATTAAAACCTTTCTTATGGAAAAATCCTTTTTTCCATTTTAAATTATGCATTTTTATTTTTAACCTGGTTTAAGCTACTACTGGAAAAGCAATAAAACAATAATAGCCAATGGAAACACTTCTAAATTTGACATATTGCCAGTCATGAGAAAAATAAGTATTTAAGTCCAAATTGGAGAAAAATATTTGAAAATAACATGACAAATAGCTTTTAAAAAATCAGATCTTGTATGAACAAGATGGGGGAAGTGGGGAAGAAGCAGGGGAAGATGTCAGATTTGTCCCAGATGGATTTTGGAGGGCAACTTCAAGAAGGTAACAAGTCCAATAGCCAAAGTGCCTTTACACCAATGCAAGAAGGAGATGGAACCCTTTATGCAATTAGAAAACTATGACCTAATTGCTATCACAGAAATGTGGTGGGATGACTGGAGCACAGCGATCGAGGGTTACAAGTTTTTTAGAAGGGATAGACAGGGCAGGAGAGGCAGGGGAGTTGCCCTCTGTGATAAGAAGAGGGTAGATTGTGAAGAAAGAACAGATAGATTGTGAAAGAAAGAGGATAGATTGTGTCTTTAAAGACCAGCCATGATCTGGTTGAGAGCTTGTGAGTTAAAATTAAGGACTGGAACAGTAAAGGACATCTGGAGGTCAGGGTCTACTACAGGCGACTTGATCAAGGGGAGCCTGTTGACGAGGCCTTCTTGCTTCAGCTGCAAGCAGCAGTGTGCTCACAGGCTCTCATCCTGATGGAGGATTTCAGCCACCTGGATGTCTGCTGGGAAAGCAACATGGTGGGCTGCAAACAATCCAGGAGACTCCTAGAGTCTGTTGAGGATAAATTGCTGGTCCAGGTGCTGGACAGGCAAACCAGAGGTGAACTGTTACTGGACCTGGTGTTCACCAATGCAGAGGAGATCAATGAAGAGATTAAGATTGGAGGCAACCTGGACTGTAGTGACCATGCCCTGGCTGAGTTCTTGATCTCAAGGAATATGGGCCTGGCAAAGAGCAGAGTCAGGATCCTGAACTTCAGGAGAGCATACTTCCAGCTGTTTAAGGAGTTATTGCATGGAATATCCAGGGAAACTGCCCTTAGGGACACATGAGTGGAACAGAGCTGGCAGCTCTTTAAAGACACCTCTCTGAGAGCACAAGAGCTCTCCATTCCCCGGCAGAAGAAATCTAGCAGAAGAGGCAGGAAAACAGCAAGACTACACAAGAACCAGCTGGTCAAACTGAGAGAAAAAGATGGAAATGTACAGGCAGTGGAAGCAGGGATATGTGGCCTGGGAAGAATTCAGGGATGCTGTCCAGAACTGTAAAAATGGAATCAGGAAGGCCAAGGCTCAGATGGAACTAAGCTTGGCAAGGGGTATGAAAAATAACAAGAAGAGATTCTACAGATGCACTGGTCGTAAGAGGCAGGCCAAGGAGAGTTTACCCCCTCTGATACATGAGAAGGGAGAACTGGCTTCAAATGACATGGAGTAGGCTGAGGTATTCAACAAGTCCTTTGCCTCAGATTTCAGTGGCAGTCAGGCTTCCTATGCTTGTCACATCCCAGAACCTCTGGACGGAGATCGGGAGAGTAAAATCTCTCCCAGTGTAAGAGAGGAGCAAGTCCGACACTGCCTCATGAGACTGAATGTGTATAAGTCTATGGGGCCAGATGATACGCATTCCAGGGTCCTGAAGAAACGGGCTGATGTGGTTGCCAAACTGCTCTCCATCATATTTGAAAAGTCGTGGCTGTCAGGTGAGGTCCCCAATGACTGGAAAAAGGGAAACATCACACCCATTTTTAAGAAAGGGAGAAAGGAAGACACAGGGAACTACAGGCCGGTGAGCCTCACGTCCGTGCCTGGGAAGATCACGGAACAGATCCTTCCAGAAGCCATGTTAAGGCACGTGAGATGAGGAGGTAGTCCAAGACAGCAAGCACAGCTTCACAAAGGGCAGGTCATGCCTGATCAATCTGGTGACCTTCTATGATGGAGTGATGGCATCGATGGACAAAGGAAGGGCGATGAATATAATCTACCCGGACTTGTGCAAGACCTTTAACATGGTCCCACAACACATCCTTATCTCTAAATTGGAGAGATATGGATTTAAAATGTGATCTGCTAGGTGGATAAGGAATTGGTTGGATAGTCACAGCCAAAGGGTTGTGGTCAACAGCTCTACGTCCAGGTGCAATCTGGTGACGAGTGGTGTCCGCCAGGAGTCTGTCCTGGGACCGGTGCTCTTCAACATCTTGATCAATTACATAGACAGTGAGATCGAGTGCACCCTCAGCGAGTTTGCTGATGACACCAAGCTGAGTGGTGCAGTTGATAGCCCTGAAGGAAGGGATGCCATCCAGAGGGACCTGGACAGGCTGGAAAAGTGGGCCCACGAGAACCTGATGAGGTTCAACAAGGCCAAGTGCAAGGTGTTGCACTTGGGTCGGGGCAATCCCAGGTGTGTGTACAGACTGGGAGAACTCCTTGAGAGCAGCCCTGCCAAGGAGGAGTTGGGAGTTCTGGTGGATGAGAAGCTTGACATGGGCCAGCAGTGTACACTTGCAGCCCTGAAGGCCAATGGTATCCTGGGCTACATCGGGAGAGGGGTGGCCAGCAGGACAAGGGAGGTGATTGTCCCCCTCTGCTCTGCTCTCATGGGGCCACTTCTGGAGTACTGCGTTCAAGCCTGGGGCCCCCAGCACAAGAAAGACATGGAGCTGCTGGAGTGGGTTCAGAGGAGGCCACGAAGATGCTCAGAGGGCTGGAGTATCCCTCCTGCAAAGAAAGGCTGAGGGAGCTGGGCTTGTTCAGCTTGGAGAAGAGAGGGTTTGGTGGAGACTTCATTGCAGCCTTCCAGTACCAAAAGGGAGTTTATAAACAGGAGGGTCAGACAGTGGTAGGACAAGGGAGAATAATTTCAAACTAAAAGAAGCGAGATTTAGGTTAGATATTAGGAGGAAATTTTTTATTCAGAGTGTGGTGAGGCACCGTAACAGGTTGCACAGAGAAGTTGTGGATGCCCCCTCCCTGGAGGTGTTCAAGGCCCTGCACAGCCTGATCTAGTGAGCGGCAGCTCTGCCCATAGCAGGGCGGTTGGAACTAGATGATTTTTAAAGGTCACTTCCAACCCAAGCCATTCTATGATTCTACAAACAGTGCTAGACAAGGATCAGAGTGTCACAGTTTTATCTATAATACCATTTCCAGTAGTTATACCTTACTTTAACACTCGTGTTCTGCCAACAGACTCTGAGCTCAGGTCAGGAGCCAGCAAGAAACTTTTCTGAGGATGATTCACATCTGTAAATTATGGATTGTAGCTCATCCATCTTCTTTCTGTTGTTGTTGCTCTCAGTCACTGCCACATTTCAAGCTATTTACGACTGTAAAAACAATTCTACAACCCATAGCTTTATCTTCAATATTTCTTTTCTAATTCTCTTACCTTCTTCTCTGGTTGTTCCTTGTGCAAGTTAAAGAGGTGCAGCCTACCCATTAAGAGACACAGGTCCAACTGCAGCCTCCTAGGTCAGACTTTCCTCCTGTCCCTCTCTTGCCCCCATGGCCCTCAGCACAGCTTGCAGTGACAATGAATAGCCTTGCATTTCTGGTGTGCTCAGTGATGTCCCTGGGCTGCACACAACCTTGGGACAGGAAAAAGACAACAGGGGCAGATAATCACCAAGAGAAAGGAGTTAGCAAAAGAACAAATAGAGCAGAAAAATCGGAGAGTAAGAACAAGAAAGACTGTGGTCATTGCTTTAGAACATAGAAACAGCTCTCTTTCTAAAAAGGAAGAGGAAACTGGGAGATGCTGGGTTAACAGGAAGGAAAAGAAAAAAAAAAAAGTTGTGGACAGCAATGCAGCAATGTAAGATATCTAAAAGTAGAAGGAAATGTCCTCATTGTATCAGTCCCAGCCATGCTTCCATAATATTGACTATGCTCTGTTAAGTGTTTGAGCTCAGACCTGCAGCCCCAGCTTGCAAACTGCGACCACTTATTCAAGTGAGACAGCTGTTTTGTCAATGAAGTCAGAAAAGAAGCAGCAAGCCAAAACCCAAATGTCAGACAAAAAATCCCATTCTCTCTTAGTCATTCAGTATTCACTTCTCTGGTCCTGGCAAGGTCGTAATTTCCCTAAGGTAGCTCCTGGGCAGCCAAGCCAACACAAAGATCAGGTTTTAGGTATTAAATGCAACAGTGGGGAAAAAAATAATCAGTGAATGCAGACCGTAGTCCTTGGATTTATTTTATCATCAGACATCATCTCTTCATATTCACCAGCCATTTCTTCACTTTTTAGGTACATGAGACCTTAGCAGTTTATACCACTCTTATATCCTCTCTCTATAATTTTTGTTCATTTATTTTATACAAATTATGTCTAAGTACCCATGATATTTTATATGCAATAACTGTAATACTTGCTTAATTTTGTCTAGAATCATGGGACTTACTGAAACATTTGATTCTAATGTAGCAGAATTACTTTTACATCCTTAAACCAATGTAATTCTTCCCTTCTTTCCAGAAGTCATCAGCTGTGATTCAACCTGACCACCACATTTACCTTTCTGTTTGATTTTTACTGTGTCCAGCATAAAAATTTGCATGGATCTACACATCTTTTAGAACAGCATAAGAAAACATCTTAGATCTTTATTCTCATGGTTAAATTTTGGTGCAAAATCGCAAGTACTACCAAATATCTCAAATGAAAAAGTGCTGATGTTCAGATTGTCCAGGATAATATGTAAAGACTTCAAATAAGTTAATGAACTTTCCTATCAAAATCGACTTCATTTTTACCTGCCGATCAAAGGGATACTTTCAAGGTTGTTAAGTATTAAAAATTCCATGAATGGGTAGTTGTTCCATGTGAAAGTATTTACCTTAAAGGGATACTGTCAACTTTAAATAATTACATTTAAACTTGATCTCAACACAGTGTGCTTTTAATTAGTGACTTTAGAGGGCTTAGGGATAGTATTTTATTTTCCTTTAAATTTTGGGTGGAGCCAAGGAGAAACTGGGAGGCTTTCTTTCCTGGTTCTTCCGCAGACTTGCAAGTGTCTAACTGGCAAGTGGCTAATCCTTTCTAAAGAAACTTCAGACATGCTTTCACATGTTTTCCTCACTTAAAGATGCAGATTTTAGTGACAGTAAAATGGATGCTTTTTGAAATGCCAGGAAGTGCTTATTTAAATTTTAGATTTCTAAATACTTTTGCAAATTGGGTCATCAAGTGTTTAAGAACCTGTGCCACTGACAGACAGTGGAATTCATATTCCTGAACCCTTTCAGTGCTTTTAAAGCTTTATCGTCCTGAAATTTTTTTTCCCTCTTGCATTGTTGCAGCAGTGACAAAGACTTTACTCCTAGAGCTGCTTCTCTGAGCACTTACATCCCTTCACATCCTGAATGAAGTCAGTGAGTTAAAGTAGTCCCCTAAAGATTTGATCTATACTGGACATCTTTTAAGACCTAGCACTTAGCTATTGACTCTAAGAAAGGATGCCCACTTGCCATTATTACAAACCAACGCTACCATATACATGCCAAGGTAAAATATTATTTGTGTTTCCAAATTTTATCCCATGAAAAGTTTAGAAAATTGATAGAATTTTACAGATACACTTCATGCTGCTCTTAGACAAAAGGTCCCTTCAAGCAATTACTTTTTTATTTCTTTTATACCCTATTGTGTAGATTTACAGAGAAGAATTTTGGTATACATTGAAGCTATTTCTAAGTAAGCTGATGCATGCAGATGGCACTTAGTGCCAGACTTCTTTTATGTGGTCAACATTATGCCTGAATTTGTGAGAATTTTTGATGTCTATTAAACAGCATGATGAATATCACTTGAATAAGTGGGTAATTTAGGTGCTGAATAAAGACACCAGTTATTCTCTCCTGTTAAGGGTGATTAACAGTTGCCTATATCTGCCCTTGCAGTTATTGTAGTTCTGGGAGGCACTCTGTGAAAGCCTTGAATTACTCAAATTCAGGATATAGGGAATTATAGCAGAGGAGCTGAAATTCATACAATATGAACTCTAGCTATACATGGATTTTTGGTGTCAGCACTCCCAACAACCACTTACTGATTGTCTTTTACGCACCTGTGGTACCTTCTGTTAATCTTGTTCCTCCATGGAGCCTTGCGCTGTTTTCAGATGGTGAAATTCCACTAAATTTTGTGCCTATGAACAGACCACTAGCGGATAGCTAAGCCACCAAACGTATCTGGAGAACCATGCCATGCAAATAGTTGCATTTTGCAATAGAGCATGACAACTTCTGAGCACTCACGAAAAGCAGGTAGTCATTAATTTGAAATTGCATACTATCCCTCCTCACTCTGCAAATTATCTGGTTTTCTCTCATAACATGTAGTGCTTCGTAACATTTCAGCTTCTTCTGATATTAGCTTCAGTGTTCTACTAAGTGTAATCACACACATGGTGTTTTCTCTGTGCACTGGAGGTGAAATTTGGGCATGTTGTAAGTGTAACTCACTTTCAGGCTAAGCCTTTCACAAAGAACTCATTGTCCACTGTCAATTCATCAGGTCTTGTGAGCTAGGCAATTGTTCTGTCTCATAATCATACTTTAAAATAAGTTTTTTTTTTTTTTTTTTTTTACATCAAAGTCTTTATCATACTGACCTTATTTCTGTTGACATATTATGTCCACTTTTCCCAGACAGAGAGACAGAGTGGCCTTATTAATGTACAGAGCCATCTTGTACCTTCTAGTAGTAATGTATGTTTAATTTGCCGCATTGAAACAGGATTACCTCAACACACTTCATCAATTCTCTTTGGAGAATCGGATTTTTAACTTGACATGTTGGGTCCATTAGAGGTTGTAATTATTTAGGGTTAATTGTACAGGTGTGGAAGCAGGAAGAATGTGTTGGGTTATGACAGATTGTATCAGGGTCAGAATAGAGGTTAAGAAAAGGAGGGTGTGGGGTTTTTCTTTTCCCCTTTAATAGAAGTATTAATACTTAGCACAATCTATCATGCATTTTTGAATATCTTGCTGATAGGTCATGCACCATTACATCAGCATGTGAGAGATAGCCAATGCAAATAGGTCACAGGATGTCATCTCCACGGCATTTTACTGTAAATCTAATATGGCTTACATGGAACGGAAGCATGGGGATGAACAAGAGAAGAAGAATTGCAGAAAAATTTATTAGCTAAAAAGCATAACTAACATAGCACTGACCCTAGCACTGATATCTGGGTGCTGATAAAGCTGAAGTGTTCTAAATCTCATAATAACTGTACAAATACCTTTAAACACTAGATCTCATTTTGCTATATGCTGTCCATGGGTTAAAAAAGTTTAAAAGTTTTCTTTTTTTTTTTTTTTTTCTTTTTTTTTTTTTTTTTCTTTTCCTGCCCCTCTTTATTAAAGAACAAAGAGGCAGCAACCCAGCTTTATTTGTTCAAACATTACTGGATGGTGAATTTAAATGGAAGTCTGCACACAGACAAAAATCCTCACTTGCCAGCTTTTCCTAACTGAAAAAAGTTCATCCTAATGGTTAAAGCACAAAGAAAAGCCACCTGTTCCCTCTTGGCACACAGGTATCCCAGCCCATGACTGCACTACCGCAGCATAAGCGAAGGTAGGGGTTTGCAGTGCGTTAGATACCTTGGGGAAACTCCCTGAGTGCACTTTCTTGTTTCATAGCGTCCTGCTGTGAGTGCTAAGTCAATTTCTCGCCGTGTTGCGGTTTCACCCACCTCCCAACAGCCGCTCGCTCGCCCCTCCCCCCGGCCGGGGGAGAACCGGCGCTGCCGGTGGGGCGGCACCAGCGGGGCGGAGGAGAGGAGTGAGGGGAAAAAAAAAGAAAAAAAAAAGTAGAACTCGAGAGTTAAGATAACTAATTTACTAAAGCCGTTAAAGGAATGTAAGGGTAACAGTACCAACAATTGGAGTACTTACAAAGGAGGAACGTTCTCACCCGCGGGCAAGCCCGAACCCCCGAAAACCGGACCGGCCCCAGCCAACCTCCCCAAAACCCCAATTAAATCCCCGAGAGCCAGAACCTGACCAGCCAGCCGCGACTTCTTCCTTCCACCCCGCTCCCTACCCCGGAGTGCAGGGGAGGGCCGTGGCGTGATGTATGTGGTATGCAATACTACATTAGAAACCAGGACACGCTGACACATCACTGTTGTCTGTAAAGCGGTCTAAAGCTGGGAAAATCGACATCAGTTAATTTATTGTCAATCAATAATAATTTCTGATCACTGATTCAAGAATTTAGAGGGAAGAGGACACAAAGAGTTTCAGAGACAAATAAATACAAATCCTAAAACTTTCTTTACCTCAGCTTCCCTAATTTTCATCTCAGGGCATGCTCCATCAAATTCTCCAAAAAGGGAATGGCCACACAGCAGACTGAGCTGATACTTAACCATTCCCGTTGCTTTGCAACACAAAGTTTCAGCTGATCTGTTCTTTGGTGTCCCTCCTCCTGTGTGAGTGACTTACAGGCCTTGGAAACTCGGGGTTGTCCCAGCCACGTTGTGGGTCATCCATGGACTGCAATCGTTTGAGGGTGTTCCTGCCTGTGGTTTTGGTGTTGAGTACCCTTCACCAAGAGTGTGGTTGATGGTTTTTATCTCACATATGTTTGATCATATTCACTGTTTTTATCTCAAATACATTTGAGCACATTCACCGTGTGCTTCTCTGATGAGATAGAGCTTTGGGATGTGATAGCTGAATTTTGCTGCAAAGTGCTTCCCTCTGTCTCAGGGCAAGGTCTCCCAGGGCAATCCTCCTGGCCTTCCACTGTGCAGCTCCCACCACAGCCTCTACAACTTATGTGCCCAAGGAACTCCATTGCTGTGAGCTGAAAGGCAATGAGATCACATCTTGCCCACCATGGTCTTGTCTATTGGCATAGGTCCTCAGCTGATATAAGTACATGCTTATAATGGATGTAGATAAATAACATGATTTCTAATAGCTGATAAGCAGCCTAATTGGCTTAATTTAAAGTATTCTTTATTCATAACTCTGAAGTTAATTTTCAGAAAGAGATCACACAGGACTGCATCTTGTGCTATAATTCTATTTTCCTTCACTGCCTTCATGAGGAGGAACACACTTGTCAGCTGCATCATTTGCATGAGTATTTTGAAATCTTTCACAGTTCAAATGCTCAAAGCTTAAAATTCCCATTCATTTTTTTTTCTTTTTTTTTTAACTAAAACCTCAACCCTTATATTTCATCCAGAATGAAGTTAAGAATCCTTTAAGCTTTCCAGAGAAATGAAAATGTGGTCTTGCTTTCCTGAAATGGCTCTGCCTGATTCCTACACCTCCTCAGACTGTTCCAGACATCATGCAGGAGCATCAGACATCCAAACTGCATGCCTCTGAGTTTTCTTGTTGACTCCCAGCTCAGCCAGTCTGCTTAGACAAGCCTGTTAGGTCTTGAGACTTTTCAGGCCTCTGCTCTGCAGCAGGACCATCAGGTTATCTGACTTAGGAACAGACTGCAAGGCAGGACCTAAACCTCTACCCAAATATCTGGACCGGGCTCAGAAGTGGAGGGTCCATACAATATTTCAGGGATCTGACACAGTCCTTCATGCTATCCTGCAGTCAGGATACTTTCATAAAACATTTTCATGTTTCAGGTCATCCTTAGTCGTAAGAGCTGGGAAGCCTTTAAGGAAATATGCTTTTCCCATTTGTCTTTGGGAAAAAGGACAAGTTGCACATACAGCTTTCCTTCTCTTGATGTGTCAATCTTGAAATTCACATGGAGGTTGAACTGGATCCTCTCTTTTCATTTATTATCATCTTTTGAAGAACACTTTTAATAACAACAGGCTATCTGCAGTGCCTCTGATTTAAGTAGCAACTATTGATTCACTTGTTAGAACTTCCATGCTTTATGAATTGTTCTCTAGAGGTGACGAAATGGGGAAATCAATGCTTCAATTTGCTTTTATATTCCAATCCCTGCTGCAAGTTAAACTTTTTCTAAGCAAGTTCCAGAAAGTGAAGGAATACTGTAAAGTACCAACAGATTTTGTAGGTGTGGAAGGGGAAAACTTATAATCAAATATTCAGATTTTCAAACACAGTAATTGTGACAAGAAATTAATAGTTTCAACCAGTGATAATGACTTACTCCAGCTATAGTTCTGTATTGAAAAAGCAGAACATTTCATCATCTCAAATGATTCTAAAAGCGTTTTGAAAAGGTTAAAAACCAAATAGTTTTAATGGATGGAGAAATACTCTTATTATTGTGGATGGTCTAATGCATCAAGGCACAACCTTCACTCCCTGATTGCTATTATTGCCGTGGCAACAGTGGTTTACTCCGTAAGTCCAAATTCATGCAGGGGGAATAAAGTATGGATTTACACAGATTTGCAGTAAAAATACAGTGGATATTCATGATGTATAGGCATAGAAGCTGATATTATTTGAGTCATCATTAGTTTTTTTAGGAGTAAGTAGTACTGCATGATAATTCACCTACCTATCACAGCAGAAAACCTCTTTGCACTGGGAATGAGGTACAGGATAGGTTAATCTTAATGGCTCATATTGATAGATTAGGTGCATATGTTTTGCCCATGCATCAATTCTGAATGCAAATGAACAACTATATGCTATTAATTTTGTACATTTTGTTATAGAGTAGGTACTGCATATGTTCAATGCATTAAAAAAACATGTGTCATGCATAGTGTTCTGTCAGAAATGAAAACAATGCACTTTGAGGTTTCTACATACTGCCAAGAATGTTTAGAATAAATGGACCTTCAATCTTATGAAATACAGCTTCTTCTAAAATAAGAGGCATGCGTGAATAATGACCATACCAGGTAGAATCAAATGATTACCCTAGTTTTATAACCACAATAAAGTAATGATTATTTCCCCATTTCTGAAGAAAAAATATTGGGGAGGAGGATAGTATGTACGCAGCCATTACTTCAGCAGATGGGGTGTATTACATTCATGGGTCAGATGTCATACTAATGTAAAAACAGTGTCTCCATCAGCTTTAAATACCTTGTTCCACATCTTTGTAATGTATTGTTTTCCCTGAAAGATCAATATTTTAATCAACTGTTCATTATTGTGATGATTACTATGAAAAATTAAATTGCCACATCTTGCTTACATGAACACACATTTTATTCATATCTACGCTTATAACAAGGGGTATAAATGTTGTATATTCTAATGAAGTAGCAGGACTCTGGAAATTTTCATCATTAGTCAAAAACTTAATAAGCTGCCAATTTAAAAATAAAATTTAATACTAGCATACATGAAAATTTTAAAAATAAAATGAAACAAATACACACAACATGTTACATGAAAAGTGAAGTAGAACAGCAAATAGTGTGAGAAATAAGAGAATCTGCATTTTCTTCAAATTCACTTCAAAATTAATAATTCCTAATACAACTGTCATCATGTTCCCAGCCACACCTCTGTCCATAAGAGATTCAAAATATTGTGCTTATTTTGAGCAAGAAATTTTTTGAGGTTGCAAGAAGGAAAGTTTTCATCTTCTTCTTGTACCACATCCTAAAGCAAAAATGTCGAGCCTATGGCCCAGAATTTGATCTGGCCCGTCAAAAATATTCCATCCGTTAAAAGCCCATCTATTGCCACTGCTTTCCAGAAAACCTTCAGGCACAGTTGAGATCTTAATTATTTCAGCTGTCTTTATGCTACTTTCTGGCCAAAGATCCCTCTAGCCCCTCCTAATCACTCCCATTTGCTGATACTGTAATGTAAAATTCATGAAGCCAAAACTACTACAAACCCAAGATGCCTGAAGCTAAGTGAGCTAACTAAATGAGATGGTTCTGGGAAGCAAGCCGAGTCCCAGTTTCTGGCCTTAGTTCTCAACACTACATAGACATTTTCATCCAGTGATAAATGGAGAAGACATTGCAGATGAGTCCTAGCTGAGGTTATCTCTCCTCTCTAGGAGTCCTACAACACTGCAGCGGCAGAGTACATTACTTACCTCCTTAATCCTAATTTCTTTTTTTAATCTTGCATCATTGGTGCCTTGACAGCTAAGTTCAATGGAGCAACAGACCCTTCACAGACTGGCCTCCAGCTTGATGGCACATTCCCCTGGGATGGAATCAGATCCTCTCTGCATGGTGAAGGATTACCACGTGAGAGTACTGCTGCGCTACATGAATGCTCTGGTATTGGCCAGCCTTGCTCCGTTCACAGTAGAATATGCCCTGGTTTTGTAAGAGTTTAAGGATGATTTTATGGGTCACAGAAACTGTGGAAATGAGAGAGCCATTCACTCAAGCCATTCTGATGGTTTTATTATTCAAAAGAGAGCAACGCAAGTCCAATATGAGTAGTTTTTAAGTTCTGTCATTATTCAAACCCTGTGTAGATAGCAGTGTTGCTTAGGCATGGCACTTCTATTTCTAAGGCTTCTGATCATGTGCAGAAGTCTCTGATAAGGTACCCAAAGAATTTTTTTTCTTCCAAAGTGAAGATACATACTGACTTCAGGCAGTTTCAGGCTTTAGGCAGAGTGTTAGAGAGCAAGTTGAATTATTCCTTGAGATTTCAGTTGGACTGCTCTCACAGAATTGTCTAGCACATTTTATGATGTCCAAGAGTGCCCAATCTGCTCCCCAGATGCTGCTCCAAAGGGATGGCAGGTCTTCCACAGGTGCCACATCTGCAGCAATGTGTCAGATGTCTGAAAACATGCATTAGATGCATCTGCTTAGGGATTGAGCCGCTGAAGAATAATTAAATCCCAATTTAATTGGACTTTAAGAATGTGGATGAGAATAATAACTCCCAAACTGTAAGGATGTTTTGAGAATAAGCTCACTGAGGATTAGTTCGTGTTCCAAAACTAGAGTGAGAGAGCTGCAGAAAAGACTTCTTCATTACTTTCACACATTACTTAATGAATCTTCATACCATCCTGGTCAGGCCGGAGTTATTAATGTATTGTTATCCTCTTAGCGGTACTAAGGCAGAAAGAATTAGGCCAACATGCATAAATTGGTTGCCAAAAACATTATCGATGCATTTATCCATACAAATGTATTTAGCTTGGATCTAGGGATAACGTTTTAGATAGTTTTGTTAGAAAATAGTGCCGTAAGAAACATGTTCACAATCATATGGCTGACTGAGATGCTGGATTGTTGTGGAATGAATTGAGAACCCGTGTGGGCTGGGCTAGCAATAGACGTACGTGCTGTTACATGGGTCATCACGATGGTATGCAGAGTAAGTGGGTAAGAATATCTTGCATCAGCTCCTGAAGTTGAGTGATAAGGAAATNGTGATGAAACTACTGAAACTTTTCTTCCATAGTGCAGAAACCTGCTCTTTTCCAATGTGCTTATTACCTATGTTTTGATTCCAGTGCTATGTTATTACTGAGCCTGGGGAAAAAAGGGATTTGAAAGAATGCAGTGAACTATCTCCATCAGAGTTAAATGTGTTTTAGGGAGCTTGTTTCTATTACAGAAATAGACAGGAGGAATGTTTTGTCACGCGGGAGATGTTGAAAGGCAGAAAGACGGGTCTGGTCGGACATGCCGAGTTGTATTTGTGCCTACAACTGGCCTGATGCTCTGCTGAGGAATGCACAGGGACCTGCAGAGCATGTAACAGAGCTGACAGAGTCTCCTGAGCACATCTCCTGTTTTGTTCAGATTTGAGCATGCAGTTCATTTTTCAAACCTCTCACGCTAGTGCCAGGTCAAGATCATGCAGCAATCAAAGGGCTGGTTGTTTCCATTCCTCGTTTGGTGGAGTACTTTTTGTTTTACACTCAAGGAAAAATATAAATTGAACAAACATCACTTCCAGGCTGAGGCAGTGCAGAGGCACAGCAGCCCCAGGGAGCACAGCCTGGGGTATCCCAGGAGATCTGCAGGAGCACTGCAGCAGGTACATGGGAGCAATGGAGAGCTGGGATGGTGATGCTGTTTCCAGCACTCCTGGGGAATGAGCAGGCATCCTAGTACATGCTCACACACACTCTTGCATTTGCTGAGGCTCACAGGTGGAGGGAGAATCCAATGCCTTGCATAGAAAGTCAGCTGCAGAGGTTTTTATGGCTCAGCTTTAGTGTTCACTTCTTTTTCTATGACTACCATTACCATCAGTAGTTTAGTGGTTATGCTCAACGCTGCTCCCTAATAGCAAGAGATTAATTGCCCTCTCAGATACCTCAGAACAAGGAGCCATGTCTTTCAGTACAGGAATAACACTAACAGAGAAAAGCAGCTTCTCCCCACCCTCCTTCCCACTCTCCTCCCTCCCTCCACCCTCCATCACAGTAAGACTTCTCACTGCCTGGTAATCTGGACAACTACAACTGCTTTAAAGTGCAGAAGGTGGTATTGCAGAAGGAGGGTATGCTATCTTTTGACACTCGACTGTAGTCCAACAGTGATAATCGTTTCAAACCACCTAGCAAAAAATAGGTAGTATAATAATGTTAGTCAGGTAGCTTTTTCCACCTTATCAACACCTGCAGACACAAACTTGCACTGACAAATGCTACACCAGAGGGTAGGATAAGTGGAATTAGAAAATATTACCTTCAGGAGCTATTGGACTCCCAAATGCGATATGCAACAGTAATGTAGATAGCATGGAAAAACAGACAATAAGTACAGCTTTGAATTCAAACATGACCTTCAAAGAGCTTTTTCTTAGAAACACAGAGCAAAAGCCCTAAACCTTTGAAAGAGCATGACCAAACAATAAGCCCCCAACTTCATGTACACCTCTGAGAATTCATTCTCAATAATGGACTCTCAGAAGTATTTTATCACTGTTTTAAAGACTTTATTTATCAAATTTGAAATATAGCTTCTCTTTGCCCCATTTTTATCGCAGTTTCAAGGTATCTTATCAATATTCACTCAGCAAGCACGAGCATATTTCTAAGTGACAGTACAGAACAGTATGTGATAAACTGGAACTATTGCAGCTCAGACCAGTGTGTGCAAGATAAAAGCATACAGGCTCCTGCAAAAGCAGCAGGGCTTTGGCTGAAATGTCAGAAGCAACTATTTTGTGGGGAATGATTCATTAAGCTGGCACTTCAAAAACTGGAGGGGCTGTTGTAGTGCTCCAAGCTAGGTTTGAAATGCCTAGAGTCCCTTGAACTATAGGTTCAAAACTGGCAGAGTCTAGTAACCCTGCTTTCACTCTTCCAAGTGAGACAGATTGAGCTCCATGAAACTTAGGACAGAATATTTTATAGAAAAAATCTTCTGTAAAGCGGAGTTGTGTTTGCAGTTCACAGACATTAGAGGCATGATGATTTTGTCAATGAAGTGGATGTTTCCAGACTATTTTGGTCAAATTTAAATAATTATAATTATCTTCCAGCATGGTTTTCATCAGTCTTCTTAACAGTGCAGCTAAATTTCAACAGCGGGTGAAGGAAATTCCTGTACAAATATAATTTGAGAATTTTTTACTATGAAATGTGCTTACAAGGAAAAAAAAAAAAAGGATCATTAAATGCATCCTTTATTAAGCAGATAATTCAAGTAACTATCTGAAAGCTTTTACAATGAAATAAAATACCAATAAGATGTAACTTCAGAGTAGAAATTGGACAGTTGATTCAGAAATGATTAAATTTGCAGTGAACTTTCATTGCCAAGAGCACATACTGTGTGAATGCTTATAATCCACATAAAACATTTGTAGCCTATATACAAGACAAATGTAAATGTTTGGAAGACGAACAAAGAAAACAACCTGTGAATAAGCAATCAATAAATCATTTTGAAAGGATGAGTTAAGCTATGTAAAGCCTTGTTAGTGACCAAATGTTAAAATCAACCTGCTAATTAATCCTGCAGCCAATAAGTCATAGAGTAGTAACACTCTGCTTCCTCTAACTTACTAGAAAATTATAGTCTACAACAGCTAGAAGAACATCCATTGAAAGAAATACAATAGCAGCGCTAAATTCTGTTGGATAAAGTTTTAACTTGTAGTAAAGCAACAGAAAATACTGTTAAATAGCCAGGACAGACTATTACAAACTATTAGACTATTACAAAATTGATCTAAAACATATGATGATTCATTAAAATGATTATTTTAGGATTTTTTGTTTTTGCTTATTCTTGATGAATTAGTGTGCTTTGTGTGACAGAAATCATATGTATGTTTACCAAAAGAAAATATAAATTATCAAATGGATATTGTTGAAGAAAATCTTGACTCTGAAATGCATCAAGTCCATTACAACCAGTTTTTAGATGTATTTATTTATTTTGTCTATAATTACTGTGGTGCTAACAGCAGTGATGTAACTGTCCTTGGCCTCAAAAATTTAGGACTAGTCCTAGACCTAATTACATAGTACAAAGTCTCCTGCTGTGATAGTATACAACCTCTTTCCTTGGTAGTGAATCTTTTCTAAAGATAATACAAGACATATGGTAACAGTGGATTACAGAATTTGAGGAGCTTTCTTATTCTGAGGCAAAACTTCAGCAATTACCCATAAATAGAATAGATCATTTACTGGAAGTCTGCTAAATGCATGGGTTGCCTCCCCGTGCTTGAGATAACTAGGGATATGGAGGAGGTGGCTTGCTGGTTGTGACAGGGCTGACAAACATCTAAAAATCAATTCTTGTCATCAGCTTTAGAAAGGTAATCAAGTGTTACATCTACATTCCCCTAACAAGTTATAATCTACTGAAGGTTTAACTACAGTTGATTTAATGAGGCTACTTTGAGAACTGGAAGGAAGTTTGGGGATTTTACTTAAAAAACAGTAGATGCAGGAGCAGACACTTGGGATTTGATAACAGAGGATGCGAAGACCTTGTTAATCATGTCTTCCTAGAAGTCAATAATTAAATCTCAATTTTTCCTAAAGGAATTCTTCCTTCACTGTGCCTACAAACATAGTCCCTGACAATTGTCATACAACTTTCAAGTTAAATGATTTAGTCTCTAAGACAATAATTTAGCATGTCTTTTATTCTTCCAAAGTCTTCCAATTTAATTATTACAAATACATGAAAAGGAGCATCTGCTGCAGAATAAATCTGCTATAAACAGCTAGAAATTGTTATGATTTTCAAAATAGATTTAACTCTCCTACAGTAAAAAAGTGGTTCTGTTATCATAAAACACCATTTTAGAAATGGTAGAGGACCACATCAGAAAAGTCTAGGAAATTGACTCATGCTTTTTGGTGACTGTAAATTCTACGTAAAAAATATTTACTCAGTAAGTGAACAAAACCCAAAAGACACAGAAATAGTGGTATCATATATATCCTGAGTTTAGTGAAAATAGAGCTGAATAGTTTCTTATTCCAGGTAGAAAAGACAGGATACCAAAATTCACATTTCCTGAAGAGCTAAGGATATTAAATATTTTTTAAAAGACACCATTTGTTGGTTAGATTCACATGGCTGAGGTTTCTGATGACCTGATCCCATCACTGACCGTGCAGTCTTGGCTCTTGTAGCCATGCAGTACAGGGTAAGCCAGGTCAGCTGCCTACACAAACTGAAACATTGCCCCATAATACAGTCAGCTGCCAGGCTGATCTGTTAGAGGGAAGGGGCCAGAATGAATGGTCAAAGCTGTCCTTTTCGATAGTAATATGGCCTGTGGTTTAACTAATTGTGAAACTATGGGTCAGGGTTAAGAGAAGCAGACCTAGAAAGCCAAGTTTACTTTCTCAGGTGATTTCCTAACCACAAACTTGCCTTCTCCTTCTTTCATCTAATCATCTTTAATGATTATTAAATTAATATAGACCCATAGTTGTTGTGAATTAGATTGATTATGGGCTATTCTCACTTGCAAACAGGTGATGTCATTAGTTTTGAGCACTATTCAGCTATCCAAGCATTACAACTATGCACAAGGATAGGCTTTAAAAAAAAAAAAAAAATCTATTCAATTGTTTAAGTGAAATATTAGAAATGAAGTTCTCAAACAAAAGTTTTGTATTCAAATTTTGCAGAAAATTCCCAAAACATTTTAGCTCTGGATCAAACCAGAGAATTTCGAACTGGCAAGACCTCCCAGTAGACAGAAATCTGGTGCTAAGATCATCAGGTCTTTATCATAAGGTCTTTATCGTCACCACACTAGGAAACTGCAGTTTGAAAGTGTCTACTTCAAATACTGTGTTGTTTCATGGATTTACACCTAAATAAACACTGAAATGAAATTCAATTGTGTAGCCATTCAAAGTTCCTGTAAAATTATTTCCAACAGACATTTCATCACTTAAATATCTAAATTGCAACCAACTTTGTTAGCTAGGGTGAGAGAAAGGAATGAAGGTGATTGAAGCATCCAACCACTGCATATAGACACATGATAAAGGAATCAGCAAGTAGTTTAAATAAATTTATTTCTTGCTTGTTGTTATCCTAAAACATATTAGTGGCAGGAAGGAACAATCATGAATTCTAATATTATCAGCTTGTCCAGTGTTCTCTTGAATTGGTTCTGGGTATCACTGTGATGTAGGAACCTACAGCTCACTGCTCAGCTGATATCAAGGAGCCAATATAATTACAACATGAAGAATAAAACAAAGAATATAATAAAACAAATAACAAATCAGTTTCCATGGATAGTAATAAGCAAATGTCTTTCCTCTGCACCATTTCAGATTCTTTAGTAATGTTAACCCATGATATTCAATGCCACTTTTAAAAGCTGCTAATAATAAAGAGAACCTCAAACCAAGTTCCTTTTGTTATAAAGTTTGCTCTAAGCTATATATAGTTTTCTTTTGATTATCTGAGCAGGAAATAAAAATGCAATAAAGAAAGGGAAAAAGACCAGCAAAACCAAATGCAACTGTTTTATTTTTCCGTTTCTCTTTTCACTTGTCATTTATTTTCCCTTATGGAGGCCACCAAGTATTTTTAATATCATACTCATGCTCAAAGTCCTCCAAGGGCATTAACCATTGAGGATTCATCTGCTTTTTTTTGGATATTGAATATGATAATGTACAAATAGATTTCTGCTGTTGTGAAACTATGATGTAAGATATGTTTGATTTCAGGCAATTTTCCTTTCAGATAACCTCCTGAAAAATAATTAATGGAATAAAATCCACAAACATTTCCCCCAGTTAAGGCAAATGTACTGATTCAGTGAAGTGTACTTCTCACTAGGATAAAACCTGGCACAAGCTGTATTGGTTATTACTACACCTTCCACCTCCCAGAATATCTTCCATTTCTTTTTGTACATTTTTTTTTTTATTACTTTTTTTACTCACATCAGGAAGATTGCTTGTACTATATGTCTCCCAATAATATGAGCAGTTAATTTCCCAATTGTTTGTGCTAATATATTCATATCAACACATCATAGTGGGAAATGTGTGGTCAACAACCACATGGGGTTATTACACACTAACTTTGATGATCTCAAAGCCAAATATTCAGCTGGTGTTCATCAGAGTACATCTCTATTTCATTCTATGAAGCAATGCCAATTTATACCAGTTGAGAATCTGGCCTTTCATCTTCTTTCTTTTACAAAGCTAGAGTAGAAATAGCTAAAATCAGTTCTTGGAAAACTTTTCATCTTATTGATATTGAATTTGATCCCTCATAACCGGATCCTTCATGAAATCCAAAGAATCAATCTTTGATAAATAGTTTTTCATGAATAAATAGTAATGACTTTCTGACACCAGAAAGGGAAATGAAAAAAATATGTTCTTGCAAGGAAAAAGTTGTGTTAGAAACACCAAATAAATGAATTCTGGCTTTTACAAGGATGCCTAACTTTTGGATTTTAACAATTGAAAATGATGTATGCCTTCTGCCTGCTTTGGAGGGAGAGAATTACCTCGTACTATACCTAAGCGCTGTTCAAAGAGCTAGCCAGAAGAGTGATTTTTAACTTGAAGTCATGTTTTGCAAAGAATGACATTTTGGGCACAATAGTCACTCAGATATCAGCTCACTTCTGAAATATTCCGTTTGTGTTTTTTTTTTTTTTTTTTTTTTCCCTAGCACCTAGCATAGGGAATCTAGTGCATGTCAAGTAGTGTGAAGATTAGTCTTGACCATGAGGTCCTACTTAATGCTGTGGGAGTTCAAGAACTCTGCTGGAGGCAGCTTTTACAGGCTCCAGTGCATCACACAATCTAAATACTTGCAGTCGTGAAAGATGGAAACTGTGCCATAAGGAAATGGAAAAGACTAAGCATGGGTGCTCTTGTGGCTATTTGGTTGAAAACTTCACAGTTTTGAAGAGGATTGTCATGGTCTTGGCTGGGCTAGAGTTATTTCCTTGTAGAGACTCATGTGATCTTGTGTTTTACATTTTTTTTATGAAAATAGTGGTGATAACATACTGATGTTTTAGTTGTTACAGAGCAATGCTAACACAGAGCCAAGGACTTTTTAAATTCTTGTGCTGCCCTGCCAGCAAGGGGCTATGGGTGCACAAGTTGCTGGAAAGAGACACAGCCAGGACAGCTGACCCAGACTGACCAAAGGAATATCCCATATGGTATGGAGTCATGTTCAGCAACAAAAGCTATTAACCATTAGTTTGCTACTGGGTTGCTTGAAAGTAAATTATTTGCTTTTGATATGTTGCTGTTGTAGGGAGGTTACAAACATAATGAGGAAAAGTGAGAAGATCAAGATTTTCAGGAGAGATCCATCTCAGATCAAAGGGCTTGAGAAATATAAGTAGATGCTCTCTGAACAAGCATAGAAAATATATAATGTTTGTAGCCACATTATGGAGGAACAGGGTAAACATAAACCTGAGCCCAGAAGATTTCTTCATTTCTGAAGTGCTCACTCTGTATACAAAGGCTTGCTCGTGAACAAACTGTGTGATTTACTCCTATTGATAAATTGACTCATTAGCTACAAATCCACCCTTTAGCTGTGTTTAGTCATCATTACTAAAAGTACAGAGATGGCAGGTGTCATGCTCTTCAAACGAGTACATTCAAGTAAAAAGAATGTGAACTGGTGATGAATATTGCTACTGACTTCAAGATATAGAACAACAACAAAAAAACAATGATTCAAAGGATAAAAGAAGTCAGAGATAACAGATGGGTGGGTAGATGTAGTATACCAGTAATCCCATTCTGATAAAGGAAGATGACGCTATCATCCAATAGAAATGTAGATAGAAACTTGATTTCATCTTCATCAGGACAAAGGCCTGGAGGCGGTACTTTTTGTACCTTCATTGTCTAAATGTGTCAGGTATTTAACTGTTGAAAAGACAATGCCCCTTCCCTGTGTCTTTGCTTTGAACTCTTAGGGTGAATGTTAGTTAATGTTGTTGATGCATCCACTTGGAGAGAGAATTGGAGAATGATGTACCAAATGTTCTCCTACAAAATATAAAGACAGTTGGATGGTAGGGTCATAAAAACAGTTATTATTAATATTTGATTTTATCTTTCCTGTATTTTTTAGCTTTTGATTGAGTGTTTAATTTCTTAATGTGGCAGTTTTGCTGTTTGTTTTCATGACTAACTATGCTAGCCCATGGTAAATTCAATCATACAGTGACAAAAGTATCCACATAGAAGCCCTGTTTTGGGTTCAATTACTTTCCGAAAGACTATTTCCATGGAAAAAAATGTGTGTATTTGTTCTTATGGAATGTTCACATTATGATGAAACTAATTTAAAATAATATAATAATGAAGATACAGGAAAAGTTGCCAGATTAAATTCGACTTTTGTTAAACACTGAAAACATGGTAAAGCGTGTAAGGATGGGCGACGCTTATCCAGATCGGCTTTAACGGATCTCAGTAAAGCTTGGGCTGCTGCAAATGATTAAGTTAGAATCATGCCAACATACTAATGGTTCTGCATATTAGCAGCACTAACTACTTGCAAGATTGAGGAGGGATTATTACCTGACATTTTTGTGTCCTTCCTGAACTCCAGAGTGTGACAGTTTGAATTAAAACAAAGTTATCTCTGTCAGGAGAGAATGAAATAGAAGCAGCAAATACTTAATCAAGCTATAACTTGGGATGCTGATTCGGGGCTGAAGGTGATTACAGTCACTGGTGATGGAATGTTATCCACCTACGTGTTATATTGGTGAAAAATAATAAGTTATTAGTTTGAAATTTGTGAAGTGATTCAGCCAGGATTCTTACATTATGGTGACAGAAAAGAGATTTACTGTGTTTGTATTAGAAAAAGGGTGAATATTTCAGCTTGGACTCCAAAAAGCACCACAAGAAGATATAAGAAGCTGAAGTAAGCCATGAACAGAGGGGACATTAAAAAGAGAACCTAGCATTTAGGTTCAAGCCTAATCAGGACCAACACACAGATTGCACAGTTCTTGCAAGCTCTTTCAATCTGCCTTGGAAAAATCCTATCAGAAGCACTGATTATTGCAGGCCTTCTACATCTCTTAATTAGTAGCAATCACATGAAATCAAGGAGTCTCCTGAGGTTTCCCATATATTTGATCAAAAATATCTCAGGAGAATTGCTATTCCATTATATCTGGGCTAAAATGTAGATACCTCCTGCTTCTGGATTCAGTTCTCAACATGTGTGAAATCGTGGTTTTTACTGAGGTGCTGTATATTTGAAATAAGCAAATGAGTGTCTGTAAGGTTGTCT
>VXAV01007620.1:280343-290681 GCA_013399715.1 Alectura lathami
TATAAAGTATCTGAGACATCGTTTTCATGTATCAAAATTCTGTATCTCTATGGCTGGGTGATAAACAACAAACATTTCTATCTCTGACTAGCTAATGGCCACTGAAGCTGGCAAAAACAGCCTTTGTTTCACATCTTTTATTCCCCCTCAAATATGCCCGCCAGGATTTTCTTTCCTTCTCATTTTTGTCTCTAATTATACCACAAAATGCAGCTCCCGTGGCTCACAGGAAGCCTTGAGTGGCATATTCCATAAAAAACTTTCCATCTTCAGCACAGAGCCGTAGGAAGTGTGTGACCTCCTCTGTGTAGCTGGAGTGCTGCTGACCAGATCACTCACAGAGGAAACACATTGTTGACACAGACATACAATGCTGTTGAAAGGATTTTGTTTGGAAATTGTTTATTTACTCAGGAACTTGGTACCACATTAACACTTTGTTCTGACTCTGGATTCACTGATTATTTCCAGAACCCGTGCATGCTATGAGAGCAACAGCATTAGAAATGCTTAAAACAAGGATGCAGTAGAGTCCTTTATACAACATCTGCTTCATAGCTTTGCCACACTGTGGATTTAAAAAGTAAATGAAGTTGGAAAAAGGTCTGTGAGTTGCAAACATTCAAGCCATGAGGTTTTTTTGGCTTCTTTTCCAGTAAAAGGCTTCATCTAAAATCGTCTACTATATCACTTTGTCAACTACAGTTTGGCACACAGTAGCACAACAGCGTAGATGCAGTAAGGCCCATGTTCTCTGAGTGAAAATCTGAGTCATTCGTTGGAAGACTACGCATTTTAAGCCATACAGTTTGTATTTCTAGTGAGTGTAGGTGCTTCTTGTGTTCTCACAGCATTTTGTAGCAATCCACGAGACACAGCTGAAGGAATATAGTGAGCTAAAGCTAGAGTCTAGTAGGGTATTGCAAATGCCATTCCTCCCGCTTGAGGATGATTGTGTGTGTCACTATGGGAAGAAACATTTCATTGGTATTCTGCAGGCATTGTAGGAAAATGCTACAATCACAAAAGCCTGGATCATAAACTCAAAGAGAGAGGGGGAGAAGGGCTGAGTTCTCATCTCTTAAGCGTAAAGAATACTTCAAAACAAAACTGGGAAATAAGGCAATACCAGTCCGATTAAAGCCTACTGAACTGAACTGAAAGATCTTCATTTATGCCGAATGGTGTTGGATCTGTTCCTTTGTGATTCTGTGCTGCTGTTTGTGTCTTTTTGTGGAACGCCGCACTACAATCATCTCTGTAACTAAAATGCTTTCCTTTGTCGTATTTTAATATCAGGGTCTGAAGCCATAAGGACACAGGATTTGACCTTGCCTAAGAGGTGCCCAAGTGAAAATGAAGGCAGAGTGGACAGGAATCTTGAATCTTGAATCATTGAATCTTGACCGTCTAGCAAAGCATAAAAAGTAAATTTTATTTTTGAATGGGAAGTTTAAATGGGGTAGAAAACAGACTGATCTTCCCTCAGGGGTATGATAGCAACCTATGGAACCGTCACATGACCATTTATGTGTACAAGTAAAATTAATGTGGCAGAACATACTTTTTTTTCCCCTTCTGCTTGGCTGAACTGTATTTTCACAGCAAACATCAATTAAGAAGGAAAGATCAAGGTAATGAACAGTATGCAGCACACTCTGTGATTATATGTAGGATTCAATATTTTCCACAGAACAGGCTATCACTTTCTAAAAGTCAGAGCAGAACTCAAACTTTCTTGAAATCTGAAAGCTACCCACAGAAAAAAATATTTAACACTGTTGCTTCTGTTTGAAAGTGTAATTTAGCTAAGGGAAAAACCTCATCTTTGATGCTGTATGAGAAAAACTCAGAGGTGCAATGCTCACGTTTTCTCAGTCAGTCTTCCTCTAAGTGAAGAGGATAATAGCCCTGGTGTTTTTTTCCTCCTATCATTTTTCCAAATGCCATGTTCTCTTGAGGCTGGGAATATTATCCTCAGCTGGTTTTTTTTTTACTAAACCTACATGTTAGATGAAATATAGTCAACAAACTATTTTGTGCCAGCTGCGTACTCACACAAGGTGAGTAACTCAGAAGTGTTGCACTGATTGTTTTTTAACACATTATACTAATTATTCTACAGAAAAAAAAAAAAACAACAACAAAAAAAGTATCAGGCAAATTAAAGAAATTACATGCAATAAATTCAGTGCCATCAATGAATGTATTTTAGTTAATAAATAAAATCATCAATGAGTAGCCCAGAATGAGGATGCAACAGATAGTTACTGTCCACAGCTGATCAGCTGGTTTCCTTGAGCATTTCTTTTGAGATATGGTTAACTACCAGTTCCCCAAACATCTCCTGTATGATAAACTCTCCTCTAGGTTAAAAGATTGTTAAATATCATAAGCACCACCTAAAACTTAAGGGATAATTACAAATATCTTCAGATGTGACTTTATACCAGCATATTGCGTTTGGGCGGAGTGTGCCAGAAGAAGTCACAGCATGGATCTTCTTTTGGTGGAAAACTACTTATGTCAGCTTACAATGTAAAGCCACACACTCAGGCAAAATTGATTTGCTTAATGTTAAATATAAGCCCACCCACAAGCTGCCCCTGTCTAACTAAATTAAATTGATACAAATAAGTCTGACTTGTGCCTAGTCACAGGCTCTGAGTACAAAGACAACCGTACATGCGATGGAGCAACAGCCATCAATGACCCTGCAGATTTCTTTCTCTGCTCTGCAGTGGCAGCTGGGCTGCTGAGTACCCTAGACAGTCACAGATTCATTAAGGAAGTTCTGCACTGAGGGAAGTGTGTCATGACAATCCGTGTCTTGATCTGCAGTTATTTATTGGAATTTTGGACTGGACAATCTTTATATTATTTTAATTGTTAAAAACATCATGTGAAGACTGGAAATGTCTGCAGGACATACTGGCTAGCTTCCTTAATAACCCACTTAATCTCTTTTTTTTTTTTTTTCTTTTTTTTTAACGATGCACTACTAAAAATATACAGATAATAAAAACAGATGGCTTTTGGGGTTTGTTTTTAAAGGCAAGACTGAGGCTGTGCAATACAGAATCAAAATGTTGCTCTGTGATTGCCATTGTCCAATCTATAATCGCAGAGGCAATCAATACAGTGTCCCTCAAGCAGTACTCCTGAAGGAAGAAACCCTTTGCCAAAGCATCTGGATCTAGTATACAGCTGTAAAGAATAATGCAACTTGCCAATAGAGATGACATTTCCATTGGCATGCATTGTTTTATTAGATGCAAATAGGTTCTCCATCCACAGGGCACAATGGGATGAGTTAAGGAGAATTGTTCAGCCTCTACATTTCCTGGCTATTGTGAGCTTAAAGCAGATGGTTGGCATTTTAATATACATTTTCAGAACAAAACACTTATTTAATATTATTGAATAAAACAAAAAGACAGAACCCTGTTGGAACTGTGTAACTTCTGTGATTGGGGCTGCATGCTTTGTCATTACTCACATTGAAATTCTCATCTCCATAACGCAGCAGTAGGATGTGTACTGTTTAGTGTTTACTTTTTAAGTGTAATTAATAAACAGGCTTTCTTATCTTCCACCTAGGAAGTACTTTACAAATATTAATTACATTTCTAAAGCACCAGATAGAGGTAGATAAGAATCAGGAACAGATTTATGAAAAAAAAAAAAAAAAAGCTATTTTTTTTCTCCCACTTAGCACTTCCCAGTGTAGCATTGTCCTGTGTTGCATGTTGTAGGAAACGGGTCAAGTGTTCAGTTATATCTGGGCTATTATGGACTTTGCTTTCCTGAAATGAGATCTCTCAGAGAAAGGTGCAAAGGACACATCATCCTCCTACTGCAATAAGCAGGAGTCTTTTTTAAAATTTTGGTGGGACAAGGTTTTGATTTTCTGGGTGGCATTCATCATACCTACTTCATCATTCTGAAAATCAGCTGCCAATCACCTGGGTTTTCTTTAAAGCAATGGACCAGGCTCAGCACTTGATTTTGAGCCCTTTTTTAGGATAGGCAGAATTGTTTTGTGTAGGTGGTTCCCTCTCAGCTGACTCAAGAATATTTTTATATGAGTTACTTATCCTAGACACTTCGCTTTTAGACAGTCAAAGTCAGATTAGGTAAATCCCACTCTGAGTGGAGCACACGTTGGAGATGTGCATCCAAGCAAGCAGCATGGCTGGGGCTGGAATGTATGAGTTCCTCTTTCTCAGTCTTCCATTCAGTAGAATGTGTTATGAGGCACTACAATCTCATTCTAAAGAAAATACAGAAACTGTATTAAATCATTTGCTTTTATCCACAACTTAACTTCATCCACAAATCATTTGAACAAAATAAGGTTGCAGTTTAAATGTTGTTTCAGCTGATGGGGTTTCATTAGCAGTCACAGCCCATGTAGTAACCTGCCATCCTTAGACCCTTCCCTCTTCATTTTTTAAATCCAGCTGAGCTTATGTAGAGCCCCATGAGCAGCCTGTGCTGAGGGGCAGCAGCCTGTGGGGCTGCGGACCAGAGGCTGGAGGAAGGCAGGGAGGGAAGGCAGGAAGGGACTCCTTCTCCTTCAGCTCCTTGCTGCTGAAGCTCCTGTGCTGTAAAACTACATCCAAGTGCTGCTGGTATTTCCACAGTCACCAGCTGCTTTTACCTCATAAAGGGGCTTGATTGCTTTGTTCGTTGAGCCTGGCCGATTGCTTGGCACTCCCATTATTTTTAACGAGGGTTGTTATTTTCTCTGGAGCCAGGGCATCCCTGTTGGCAGCCACTAACACCTTTCAGCCTAACTCCATCCTACTAACATGCAGCATTAAGTGCAGTCTGTATAGGTATAGACAAGCAGAGTCCCTTCCTCAAAATGCCTGCAACCTCACCATTAAACAATATTAAAATCCGCGTTCTGCTCACACCCTGGTTTATGAAGGTGGTTATGAGTACAGAGAAGTGCAAGCATGGCTCCTTCAGTCTCACGGGTATTATACAAATGCTGAAATTCATGTATGCACCAGGGCTTTGGTATAATGAACATTCAAAAAGACTGCAGAGGTCAAACGACAGGGCAAGCCAGTTGACAAGGATCTCAGAGCTCAGATGTGCAGTGTAGGAGAGCACTTTTTTAGCATTTCAAACCTTTCTCACTCCCATATCAAGGCCAAATCGAAACATCCCAGGGAGACAGAGGGACTGAATATACAACCCAGTAGTTAGGGGATTTATTTCAATACAATTTAAATGAAGAGAACAGGAGAGACCATCTGAGACACAGTCTCAGCTAGACAGGAGCCAGTGGTCTGCACATTTATGTGGCTGGGAGGAGGCATGTACACACACACACCTGAGTGCCTGGGGTATTGATCATTCTGCACACCTTTTCCTCACTAAAAAGAAGTTTTGCTTTTGACAGATTGTGTTTTTTTTTCTTTTTTTTTTTTTTTTCTTTAGGATGAAAACCTCTCTGTCAAAAAACTCCCAACCAGCTCTTTCACTAAGACAATCAGCAACTTAAATCAAAAGAACTGCGATAACCCCAAACCTTAGGACTGAATTGCCTTAATTATATATTACACTTGATAGAGCAATCAGGTTGCTTTGATTCAGGTTATGAATAGATAAGATCTCTGTGAAAGATTTAAAAAGTCACTCTGTGCCACTTAATTTTTTTTTTTAATTGACATTACCTTGACATGTTCACGTAAAGTATCATATTCTCTCCTTGGCATGACTGAACTCCAAGTTGCTCACAGTTTTATCACTGCTATGGCTAATATCCCTCAGTGTTTAGAGAAAGTAATGGAGAAATAAAATGTNAGATTTGGAGTACTGGTTTTGGTTTATCTTGAAGCTGAATTTCCTGTTCTACTTTTTGTCCACGTCTTGATATGAAAATAAAAATATATTAAAATATAAAACATTTATCTTAGCTTTTCAAATCAAATTTAAATTTTCAGTTTTCAAGTATATTCCATTCTTTGAAAACAGCTTCAGTCAAATCCTATGATTTGACTACAGAAGGATATGAGAATGCCTTTGTTCAATAGGCAGAATAAGATTAAAGCCCCTTATGAGAGGATTGTAGGTTCAAGGTGACAAACCATCATGATTTTATACCAAACAGAAGTGGCATTAAGAATTATCTCTAGGTCACAGTACTGTCTAATAGTCTGCAAAACAACTCTTTGTAAGGGAAGCCTGGTTTTAGTGACAGAAACATCAAAAAACATTAGAGAGGAGATATTGAAGCATCAAGAGAATGTTAACCTGACAGCAGGCACTGTCTTGAAAATGGATTTCTGACCCAAAGTTATGGTATTTACGGGCCAGATTTTAAACATCAGTCTCTATTTTTGAATGTATCCAGTTTGCAGAGGGAAATGCAGTATACAATACTACTTTGGTTTTCACTCTCTCTCCTTCCCTCCTCACCCATGTATGCTCTGGGTCCTTCTGTTTCCTTGTGCAGAATTTCTGAGGCTCAAGACTAAGGTTTCTCATTTAGCTACCAGCTCTTACTAAGGCATGGTATGCTCAGTGTTTGAAATCACATCTAGGTAATATTGCTTTATAACTGAGCACAAAAAAAGGAATAACAAGATCATCAAATAAGTAAGAAAACTTCAGGCTGAAGGTAACATAAATTTTGATCAGTATAAGCAATTAAAAACTGAAGGTGATTGCCAAAGGAAGTGGTAAATCCTTCCCTTATAATTTTAAATACAACTGGATGTATTTCTGAAAGATTTTATTTATTTCAGCCACAAGTTACTCTGTTTGATGCAGGAATTATTGAGCGAAATTCTACAGCCTGTGTTAAAGGGAAGTTAGGTAATATGCCAGATGAGTATAATGGTCCCTTCTGACCTCAGAATCTCTCCAGAATCTATATATTCAGGGCTAATTTATTAAAAGCCTGGTTGGCTGTTGTGGGCAATGAGGTATTGCAATACTTCATGGGTTCTGTGAAAAAGGACTGCTGCCAACATTGCTGACTGCAGTCAGCATTTTCTGAAGATCATAAGTACTGAAAATATAAAATAAGCAGCCTTCTGATTCATGTACACTTCCCCCCAAATGCTTTCTTCCAAGTATTTTTCATTATCCAGCAACCACACACCTTAAAATTTGAAATAAAATATTAAAAATTAATATCTTCCACTTGGTTATGATACTTCTTCTCCGTCACACAAAATAGATGTCTCAGAAATACTACTTTACTTTACTTCTGCACACCAATTGACATGCATCTCTGCCTGTGAAGATCTTGTCTATAATATTCTACTTGCCTAGCAGCACAACTTAATCTGGAAATACTTAAGGAATCAGCCAATTAGAAGGCTATCAGTATTAAAAAATTAAATTTTCATTCTGTTCAGGAAAAAAAAATGTAAGTAAAGATACCGGTGCCTAATGACAAAACAATTTGTCAAGTGCTTTTGAGCAGATGTAAGTTTAGTGTCAACAAAATACAGTCGGGCTGTCTGCTGCTTGCTGCTGAGTTTGGTACCATGCTCATAGGCTGACCTCTGTAGTTGGCATATTTTTGTAATAAATGAGACCAATGGTATTTCTCATTTTCAGAGACACAGAATCCATGTTACAAAAGTAACAGGTTTTCATCCTCTCTGGAGAAAACTTGTCTACCTTCTACCTCCAGAGACAAGGGGACCCCAGAGATGTGTGGGACTTACCCAGGCACTTGCTTTGGGACCCCCTTCAGTGACACGGTTATGCTGGAGGTGTGAAATCAGGGCTTGCGTTCTCCCTCACCATTCGACCAAGAGGAATATAATGTCTATGTTGAGCTTTGCTGCTTCTTTGAATCAGGTGAGAGGAAACAAATCAAACATGCTGTACAGAAAACATTTTAAAACTGAGACTCTCTCCCATGCCCTACAAAATCTAGAGCTGCTTCTGAGGTACTGAGTCCTGCTTTAGACTTTGCAACATGAGAACATGGCCCTTTGGCATCTTGTATGACCTCTGAACNCACACGAGCATTCGTTTTTACCTCAGACATACATCGGGAATGTGCTGGCAAATATCACAGGCAGAAAAATTGCTGGAAAAACTGGTCAGGGATTTCTATTGTTCAGTGTGCTTTTACTTCTCTTTGCTGTAGCTCTTTTAATTAAAGGCTGTTACTTTGGCATCAGGGTGCTCAAATTTCATCAGAAATCAGGACACTAAATATACCATATATACTATAAGGACACACTCTAAAACATATTAGCTCAGTGGTTGCATCCTTAAATGCCTACAAGTTACAATATGTCAGAAAAATTGGGTTAAAAGGGTTCCAGAAGTGAAGCCTAGTCAAAGGAAAACAGCAAGAGAGCTTTATTTTACTGCCTGCTCTGACAGGTCACTGGATTTTGATTATGCAGTCAGATATGGTATTCATCCCCTTGATAATGGAAGGTGGGTGGCTGGCTGGGAAGAAAAGGCATGCACGACGGCTTTTGGTCATTGTCTGTGCTATTTCTAGTAATCCTCCTTGCTGTCTAACTCATGTGCTCAGGAAGGATTTGGGCCCGTGGGGTAAATGGAATTGAAATCTCTCAAGAGGAAAAAAACGATAAGGAAACAATGTGTACTTGCCAGCGTTTTTAGGAGAAGATGTTTAACAAAAGGAGCAGCGTGTATTCTGTATTAGATTACTGCACTGCTGGCTGTATTGCTCCCATTGCTCCCTCGCAACGCCAACTGAAGACAATAGAGGAACTGTTGCTGCTCTCCCAGCTCTCGCTGAAACTTTACCAGCTGGATCTGAATACCACCGATCCAATGTCATAATGATGCAAATCACTCACCATTTAATAAATATACATGGTATTTATAGGGAGATAAACCCTTAACCACATTTCATTTATGGTCTAGCGTGGAATGAAAGAATGCATGTGGTAGAACAAGGAGATCGATCAGCTGCACTGTAATGTACTCTTTTTTTTTTTTTTTTTTTTGTTTGGAAATAGGGATCTGCACAGTTTTCCAAGCGCGTTTTTTCAAATTACTTAGAAGAGACCCTCTGGCTGCCTAGGTGACAATATTGACTACGNTTTTTTTTTTTTTTAAATATGATCCACAGAACACTAAACCAATTTTCCAGACTTTCCTTCCCAGGCTGAATTTTGCATCCCAGACCTTCTGCAGCAAAGGAAGAATTCACAGCACATCTGCTTATTTGGGTGAAATTTAACAGGTTAAATTAACATTATTGCAACAGCTTCTGCTGTGGCAGTGGCAGCCTACCATTCCAGCATAAAAAGCCGTCAGAAGAGAAAGATAATACACTCAAGTAGATTAATGTGGGCTTTTTAGAAACCAAACCAAACCAAAACAAAGCAAACAAACAAACAAAAAAAATAAGCTAATTTTCAGAAAGAAATTTTACTTTCTCTTCTCATTCTCTCTCTACCTCACCTCAGGGAAAGAAAAGTCAACTTGTATCATCTGTAACAAACCACAGGACACCCTGGCATCCTCAGCAGCCACAGGTGCTGTTTTTCAAGGGCCAGTTCCCTGCCCTGCTTTCCTCCCACCCAGTTTGGAGGAAAGGTGGGCTGGTGTTCACAGACTGATTTACCAGCTTTGAGACAAAGCTTTTGAGGAGCAACTACAATGGTCTTGTTGGCACAGAATGATGGGGAAGAATTTTGTATCCAATCTCCCTAACAAACAAAAACACCACCTCAATGGTCCACTGAGGGATGAATATAGCTAAAGTGGGACAGTCGAAAGCAAGACGGACGTGGGCCAGCTATAATACAGTGGTTCCCTGTACTCAGAAGCAGCAAATCCACTTCAGGCTAATGTTTACCATTGTCCTGTGCCCTCAGCCTTCTCTCACCACTTTTCAAAGGGGCACGTTCATTAGATTGCACACGTTCTGTGACATAACATCAAGATGTGTTTCCACCATGGCAATGTGTGGAGGTCTCTTTTTCCATTTGCATTTATCTCCCCAAATCTCTTCCATTAGTTTTACAGTTGTTTAGCTTCAATCACTCTAAAATGTGACATTTAATGTCTAATGTTCTTCCAACATTCCCACATTAATAAACATAAACAGTGAGCTCACTCTCTGTTGTAATGATGATTTCTGGCATCATTTAAAAGTGCATATTATTATGTGAGTATTAAGACTTTGTACAGCATTATGCAATGCTGGAATATATACCAGGAAACTAATTTACTTGTGTTGTAATGTTAGGATTATCCTTCTGTCTTTCACAACTGATGCTTCATCTGGAGAATGCTTAATGTTTTCTTGTCAATGAGTGTTAACTCAAATGAATTATTCCAATCTGTTTACTTTGTCCCTCTCTAACA
>VXAV01007620.1:290796-321605 GCA_013399715.1 Alectura lathami
AACCCAAATTATAATTAAAAAGGAATAAAAATTGCAAACAGCATTGAAAACCAAGTATGATAACATTGTGTAGATTTTTCTACTTTTAAGTCCACATCAATAAGCAATTTAGCAATTGGAGAATTCTCAATGGGAGACCAACAGATGAAATTATTGTAGAACAGAGCCTTGGATGAAATTTTTTCTTTGCCCATGTAATTGCATGCAGCCATCCTTGTGTGAAATCCCCCATCAGATTACAGGGTTTGTTGTATGTAAATTGAAGACTAAATGCTTGGTAGCACCTTTCAGCTCTGCAATGCTGGAAATTAGTTTTTTAATACGAAATTAGATTAGCAACATTTTAATCAACAAAAATGTGGAAAATTCTGCATGAAGATGAGAAAATTACTCATGCAAACTAGTTTTAAAAAACAAGAACGGACAATTGTTAAGTTCTGTATACTACTATTTGCAAAAATTCTGTGAGTTATTTTTTAAACAAATAATGGGATATTCAGACACAAATTATGTCACAGTCATGATGTAAATATTCTGCCTTGCTGGCTGCAGTATTAATTGAGCTTATGGGAAGCAACAGGTTGGGTAATTTAGTGGCTTCTGTTTTTAATATGATTTTTTACAGTTTTCAAAGTAAGGAACACTGTGTAGGAAATAACAATGACCACAGTCCAGATTATAAAATAGACTTTTGCAAATTATCAGCCAGGCTCTAAAACTAGACATTGCCATTTCCAGTCCATGTTATACTGCAGCTGATTAGATTAATCGTTGTTAAGTTTTGGAACCTAAAGATAAAAAAGACTTCTTAAATTTTTCTCCTCAAATGCCAAAAATGTTCCTGCAGCATAAATTTCCCTTCCTTTATAGCCCATAGTTACCCCAAAATTGACTGATCAGGTATTAATTAATAATACTTACAAACAGTCATGTATTAAAATGGCACTTGCATTTTGGGTTGGACTACAGAGTAGAGCCTGAATGTACCATACACTGAGAAAACTGACAAAGCTGTGTTGTGGGCAGGAACCAACAGATGATTGGCAGAATTAAGCAAAACATACATCATCATTAGACATAAAGTTTTAGGCAAAGCCATTCCTGCTCCTAAGAGCCCTCTGGCTTTTAATAACCTGGATACAGTTGAAGTATTAAGAAGCTTTGCACTTGCCCCTAAGGAAGATATAAAATCTGAGGCATACCCTGAATAGGGTCTCAGTCTTTAGCAAGTTCCAAATGGAAGTAAGAATTACGCTGGTGGAGCAGTGAAAACTAATGTCTTCTCCAGCTTGCTGAACACTAAGGTGATAACTGTTCTGGGCTCCTGGCAAAAGGCTGCAGCTCCTTGAAATCTCTTAAAATTCCTGTAGATAATTCTTCAGTTTCAAACAATGACCATAGGAATGTTTCCTATTCCCAGGAGGAGGACAGCTCTTTTTCTCTTGCTCCCTGTACAAGAGCTGTAAAAAGGAATGCCCTCAGTTAAATGGAGAGACTTGCTGATCTTGTTTTAAATGCCAAAGGTAGCAAGTCCACAGCTCTGACTGGTTCCAGCGATATGCTCTGTGCTTACAAACGAGATATTGCTAGGACTATGGATATGCCTAGAATACGAGTCTACCATGCAACACCTATTGCAAAACTCCATACAAACTAACAATAAAAAAAACTGTCATGCTGAAAAAAACCCCACACATATTTACTAGCTCTTACTACCAACAACAGTATTCTGTTTTATATGGGATAAAAACTGAGCACAGCCCACAGTCCCAAGGGATGACAGTCTAAACAGAACCCCAGGGAAACCCACAGAGGAAATAAGGGAGGTTTGGAAAGTCTGTTCACTTGTTGCATTCTTAATTCACATCTTACAAGCAACACAACAGAATGAATCTCCAGGGAGGGTGTGAGTTTTGTGGTGAGGTTACTGTCAGCGAGTTTCTCCTTTTTTATTCCTTTGGGTCATAAAGAAAAAGAAGGCAACCAACCACCCGTGGCTTCACTAGTGACAGCTGACAGTGGGAGTGGAGCAGAGAATAATTCTTTTGCTCATATTTTAATCCCCTTCCTCACCCTTTATTTCTTTCCTTATTTTCCTAAAACAAGCAGAGATTGCTTGAACAAACAATCAAGCAGATTAAAATCAGACTACCAAGGTTATTATCACTGAGGCTGCCATCCCTCCCTCTCTGACAGATGTCACTGCAGTTTTTAGCACAATGCATGAATGTGAGCCCATTCCAGTCCTTGGTTGCTTTGAGACATGCAGCTGAAATAGGAATTTCAGGAGCTAACTTGTAAGGTAAGAGGGTCCCAGCAGCCTTTCAGTGGGCACAAGCAGCTTCCTTTTCCAGCCGGCTGTCTTTAAACCAGTCATGTCTGAGCTGTGAAACCATCAGCTATTCAGACAGTGACACTTTATTGTTATAAAAATAACAAATTATTTTTTTCACAGTAGATAGCATGCTGTGGGCATACATATTTTCAAAACTTTTCTTAACTTTTTTCTCCAAAAGCTCCTGGTCTTGATGTTTTCCTTCATCTCATTCGGGCAGTACGCTGTGCAGTCACCACAGCTGCCTGGGAAGTGTGTGCTGCACACAGAATAGCAATCAAAGCCATAGTCTTTAGTCTGGTTGTGTGTAATCCCAGCTCAAGTTACCAGTCTCAATTTTTAAAATGTTATTAAAGTGTAAATTACAGAAGATAACACTACTCTCAAGGACAGAAAATATTAAAATAAGTTTGCAATGCTAAGAGGGAAAGATCAATCACTGGCAAGAAGGGTAGGATATGAATGAATGCTATGCCATTTGGAGGAACAAGTAAATGCAACAGAATTAATCAGCAGATGATGTAAAAGAGAGAGTGTGATGCTGATACAAAATAGAAAAGATGTACAAGAGGGCATGAAACAATAACCACGCGCATCAAATCATCCGCTGGTTTCTGCACAGATGGAAAGAACTCTGAAAAAATGCAACAAGATATTTGAGGAGGGTTCAAGCCGGACATGAATTAAAGGGAAATGAATCCAATCGGTGCCTCTCTCTCGCTCACATGTACATGCACGCACACACAACCTACTTTCACAAAGTCAGTTCCCCATCCTGGTTTTATGACCCTCACTCTTCCTCCACCAAGTCAGGGCTGACCTTTGTAGTGGATCTGGAAGGCCAGGGTGTGATGGCACAAGAGCAGCACAAAGAACAGATGAGGTTTTTTTTTCTGCATTTGCATTCCTGACAGATTCCTCACAACTCCTGTGAACCAGACTCAGGAGAGAAAGATGTAGAAACAGTCAGGCACAGTAAATAGAATTAGGAAATATTTTGAAAATAGACTTGCAAGCCAGGACATGCAATAGCCAAATTCACTTTAAGTTTCAACAACACAAGTTCAAAGGTTTGAATTACTCAAGAATATCCTGTGTTTAGCCAACACTGCTAATCTGGTGCATCTCTCCCATGTCTGGCCAATGTTTCTTCCTTTCCCTTATCCACATACCCAGCACAGAGAAATGCAGTGCTACAGACACTTATAAACAGCCCGAATGTGATCAAAACATCAGCACACATTTGAAAGGCAGGCCATATATCCACTGTCATGATGGGTTTAAATTTTGTTTTGTTGTTCTTCCCGCTGTTTGCCAGCAATAAATGGCAATTGTACTTTCCAGCCATGTTCAGCTGGGCTTTATGCCATTTTCTGCTGTTTTTGATGGCAGAGTTCTCCAAGACATATATTAAAATATCTGGCCCATGCAATAACTCACTAAGGCTGCAGTCTTGTTTCCAAGGAGGCCCTGTAACAAGAGGAAGGCTTTTTTAGAAAGACAGCAGACTTCTACATGAATAATATTAAACTTTCCCATGGAATTTCAATAGCATTAACAAAAATTATTTTGATAAAATATCAGCAGGCTTTGCAGATGGATTTTTTTAGAGTTACAGGAGAGAAAAATGTGCAAGCCTTACACCCACTCCTTGATGTTATAAGCTCCCTTATGGTCTGTCCTGTGACCATTCTTAAACACACTAATGTCACAGAGTTAATCTCATAATGGCAATACGTCCACAAACAAATTACTGCAGTAATGCAGTTAGCTCAATTAACTTTTGGATCTATTCGCTATGCAGAACTAAAGGTCACTTTCTATTAAAACATCTCCCTCCCACTTACTTATCATCCTTTGCAACTTATGGGAGTTAATATTAGAAATCCTGTCTATGCTATGTCAGGAAGAAGACAAGATGACGAAGCCAGAAAAAAGACCTAATTCTTTGCTAACATAACACAGACATTGCCCAAAGAGAACATCTGCCTTCTTTCATGAACACATCTAATTATGGCAAATTGTTAACACCTTGAAGAGGAGTTTCATACAAGGGTAAACTTTAACATATGCCATCCTCACGCGTAAAACATCCTGTACTTCATATTTTTCCAAACATATGCCCTTTTTCCTACAACAGTTTATCAAAGGTCTTATTTTGAAAAAGACTTCAACCTATTTTCCATTCCCGTGGATGCATTTTTTAGTGCTCGCAATTATTTGACTGTCCAAATAATTCCATAGAAGCATCAAACTATGTATCTTGGGAAGACGGTCAGGAGATGAGACAGCAAGGCCTACAAATCTGCAGATGCCTTTATTTCCCCACTCACAACTAGAAGCCACTGCAGTTTAGGTCTTTTGCAGCATCATGCCTTTGGTTTATTTGGGCACCAAAAGCTGCCTGTCCACCTTGCAGCTTCTGCAACTCTTCCCCTTGAGATCCCACACTGAAGTCACAGTGAATAACTTGACACTATCATTGCCATGGCAACAGCCTGATGTCACGCATATACAGAATTATGATTGACATTCCTGCAAAAGTATCCAACAAAAGGAGAAGTGAGGGGGAGAGGCAGAAAATCAGAGAGTTTCAATACTGATGGGGGAAACAGAGTATCACTGGCACTATAAATTTTGCTTTGCTGATAAACCTGCCTTCTCCCATTTTTCACCATGTCAACATTCCTGCTAAGGGTTCACATCAGAGCACGAAATACACTCTGGGTGCGGAAGGGACTTCCTTACAGGGGCCTGATTTTGGCCAGAGCCCAGTTGGTGCCCATATCCTGACAGCACGCTCCTTGGGGAGAGCGCTCCACGTTGTGGCCCAGAAAGATTTCTGCCACAGAGGTCAGCCTTAAGAATGCTCCTTTCCAATCTCTCAGGTATGGCCTGAAATAACATAAGAGGCCAAACTGAGCATTTTTTCCCACTGAGGACAGCCTTCAGGTGTTCAGCTGGGCTGTATATCTCTTTTATTTTTTGCCTATGTTTATAAGTGCTCACACAAACACACACGCAAACCATTAGGAGTAGGATAAAATAACATCTGTTAAGTGTTTTTGAAACTCAGTGTCTGCAGCAGCTCTCCTCAGGGTCTACAGTCAATACCAAGACGAGAATGGAAACAGCCTTTTATTCTAAATTTCATATGTACACGGAAAGCTGTTTTACACAGTTTTGGAAATTCTGCGTAAAAGAGCTATTGTCATCCAATGTCACTGTGCTTACATTAGTAACAGCTTTTAAACATGGAGTACATTATTAACAACATAAACCATTAACAAACAGGCATAAAAGACACAGATATGTGTGCTGATATTTCACATGTATTCTAGAAACAAGTTGGCGCAAAAATAAAATGTGCCAGTAAAAAAAAAATAGGCATTTTAAAATCACGCAATACATGATTTTTCTTTCTTGCTTTCATTCTTTCCTTTTTGTACACGATATACTGAGACCCATTCTCAAGCCTTTTCACATCAGGATTTGCAGGCACTTCAGCAACCCAGCTATATTTTTACAATACATGAAGTTCAGACCAACAAACATAAAAACAGCTGCTGCAAAAGAAATTATCATATCCCATATGCACATTGAAATATTACTCACTGCCAGAGCAGTCTTTTTCATTTTAGTTATTTTTGGATACTGACATGTTTTCAGGATGATGTGTAACAGTTTGCCTCTACTTATGTCTCATTCATGTACTTAAAGATTTATTTTTAATGTAACATCACAATGCAACAGTACAGTATACGGAAGCACAAGGCAATTGTCCACAAAGCTTCACAATTTGTAGAAAGATGAAATTGTTTTCTTTTCAGGTTTTTGATCCAAAGGAAAACTTTTCTTTCGCTCTTGTTTAACATGATGTTCTAAAACAAAGACAACTGCCGTATCAGATGACCATGGGATGACTCCCTCCCTTTTTGTCTTCCTAGAAACAGTTGTCTTATGACCAGTTTCCTCGAGAAGTAAAGCAAAGCAGAACCCACTTGTTTGTTTGTTCTTAATTCCCCACACTTAATGGAATAATGAAATATACTTATCAAGGGCTTGGCTGTGACTGTATAAATAATCACTCTCAAGATATTTCATTTGTAATGGACTGTGTCTTAAGATTATAAGGCAATTGTAACAGGATCCTCAGGATAACTGGGAGCCTAATATTGTTTTCCTCATAAGGGCTTTTTTAATAAGCTCAGTGTGGGGAGACAAAGAGTGCATATGTGCATAATAGGAGAGGGATAGTTTTTCCGCATATAGACACTTAAATATTGATCAACAAAGACCGGTAATGACTCCACCATAAAACATCTCGTGACTGTGATACAGAGTAGAGCTGAGCCTTACCCACTCAAGAGTGACATGCAACTCCCCTCCTGACCCGAAAGAAATAAAAAAGGACGTGTCAATGCTTTCTTCAACCTCAAATTCATTAATTTTTTGCCACAAAGCTGCATGTTGGTGTAGTAAGCCACTGCAAAGTAAAACACATTACAACAAATCCTAGTAATAAGCCATTGACAACCACAGGACTGGGCTACAGGGCTTGGTAAGCAGGGGCAGCGTTGCTCACTTTGCTATGATTGTCAAATGGTGGAAAATCCTTCCATGAAGTTAACACTTGAGACAGAACGGCAAAGACATAAGGCCCACCAGCTCTTTGCCTGTATTGTTAAAGGCACTGAAACAGACAATGGATATACTCCTTAGTACCATCAGTTTAAAAAGTTTTGAAAATATAAGTCTTTATATGAAAATGTTCCTTATTGCGTGATGAGTTGATCTTCATTTTCTTCACCTCAAGAATGAAACGGTCTTCCCTTCTCTGGTGTTTGTAATCTGTTCAGCCTGGCTACCTGAGACGGTGAAGGCGGCACATCTTGCCTGAAAGGACCTTTAGGTGGGGTATAATTAGGGTCCTGAATTTTCTTATATGAGTCATAGTTGCTAGACCCTTCAGAAGAAGTTTTTTTTTTCAGTTGTTGTTCTTTCCGTCTCTGCTCTTGACGGAGCAGTTCTTGTGTTTCCAGCATCACCCTGGCATTGAAGCCGTGTCCCCCCATATAGCCGTTCCTTGATCCCTGGTAGCTGGAATATCTGGGATTCTCCTTTGCAGTCTGGAACCCTTCACCAGGGGAATAGCTCTGCTCCCAGGAGTCTTGAGATACAGAACTGGCATTTTTTCTGCTTTGCCTGAAAAAAAAGAAGGAAGAAGCTTTTAAGACAAATGTTTTAGTTCCCCATTGAATGTTACTGACAATGATCCTGGGAAAGAAGGGTGCTTCTGCCATGCCAGTAGGCTTCCCCAGCTATGGCATTATTGAGAAGCCATGTTCTCTTCTGCCTCAGAGAGGAATCTTGTCTCTTTTGCTGGAAGAACTACTCCCATAGAATTAAGCTATATAGGTTCCTGGGCCTCTCTTGTAGGAATGTGTTGTGAATGCCCATACAGTGCTACAACAATCACCATGATCCTAAGAAAAACTTGCAATAATTCAGTTGCAGACCAGGGAAGATCATATGCAATACTGTGCTTCCTAAGAAACTGGATAACAGCCAGTGCTTGCAGTCACTCATGAAAGATTTGAATCTAGGCTTGTCCTTGATTGAAAATGCAAGAGGCAAACCTTTAAAACATTTGCTCTAACACTGCACAAGTCAGACGATAAAGCATGTTATTGATAGGTAGATACAAAGATGAGAGTTCCTTCCTTCCATTTCCAGAATGGAGGAGTTTTCTGCTGTCACAACCATTTTCCAGTTAGCTATAGATTCTGTAAAAGTAAAGGCAGATATAGCCTTTTTTGCTTATTTTGTTTTGCTCTATGGGGTAGATAAATAAATGAAATACATATAAAAATTACAAATTCTTATCTCTTTTCACAATAAATCACAGCATTATCTTGAAGACAGATTATTGTTTTGAAATAGCTTTAATTTACTATCAAGTTGCTAAATGCCTTTATGAATTTAAAGTACGATTGGTGATAATAAAGTAAAATAATTTTGTGCTGCAGCAAAAGAGATACCCACTCTGAGATTAACATTAGTGTATGTGAATCAAGCAGTAAAACAAAATATATTGTCACATTAATCAATAAGAAAATCATTTAATTGTGTTTATATGGCTTGGTCTTTCATGTCAACACACATGACTCAGTGTGGCCTCATCCAATGAATATGCAGTGAAGAGACAAGAGACCTTGAGAACTTCACTATCATTAGTAAAAGTAACAATGTTTGCGGATGTTTTTGCAATCTTCCTTCCACAGCTGTAACTTGAAAATGACTGTATCCACCCTTTTTTGTAATATATTTTGAGACCTCTGGATGAAAACTGTTATTCAGGTTGAATGTAATTTATTACAGTATAAATTATAACATAATGTAAATTCTTATGCAAATTTTTATAGCTGTTCATGGTATTCACATATCCAACCCTGCCAAAGAAACAATGTTTTTGAGCCATGTTTTATCACTCCCTGGAACAAGAGCAAATTGAATGAACCTCTGTAGGCTACGAAACTGTCAGGTTTCTGATCTAGAGCAAGATAAATTTTAAGTACTACAAAATTAACTTGGAGTTAAGCATTGCTTTTACAGTTTCACATGGGACAAGATGATGACTAGTTCAACTGATTTAATTTACTGACTGTTTTCTGGTACTTGTTCAAAATTTGTTGGCCCACTTTCATTGTCTTTCTGGGAAGATTCCTTAAAATTGACTAAAGAGTTTATTTGTCTTCAGTACTGATGAATTAAATGTACAAAGAGAAAAAAAAAAAAAAAAAAGGCTCCTAGAGACTATACAAGATGAAAAGCAACAAAGCTCCAGAAAGAAGCCAGCACACACACTTAAGCATTACAAGGCCATAGTTGCACAGTTAACCTTGGGACCTAAGTTTCAGCGTAAGAGTGAGATTTCTTTACAGATTGGTCATAGAGTTACAAACAATTTGTAAAGCTGGAGATGTAGATGTCCCCGCTTGTTGTAGGAGTGTTGTGGTACTCACAGCACTCAACTTTAGCCCAAGATCCTAAAATTCTGTCTGATCTCAGTACAGCATAGATGCTCAGAGTGCTCAAATACAATCATTAAATTAAATTAAATTAAATCATTAAGACATTAATTAACATGCATTCTTATCAGCTTGCCAGTCATTTTTCATGTTGAAAAACACACTGAGTGAAGTCCTTGTTCACTCACATCAAAACAAACATTTCTACAGCCCAAAGAATACTTTTCCTAATTTCTTGTGGATGAATTTTCTTCTTACAGTTATGAATTTCTACCCCTAGAACTGGATTGCACCTGAATTCCAGTTTTTAAATTCTACCAGTGTTTGAGAGGAACAGGGGAAGCAAGTTTGAAGAATCATAGCTTTCAAACTAAAAATACCCCCCCAACTTAAAAACAACACTAGTATCCATGCTTTCACACTCAAACTATTGCTGGAACTAGTAACACTGAAGGAGAATTTCTCAGGATAAACAACATGGCATTTATACATGTAGTTATTTCAGAAGTAAGATAGAGATAAGAAGCAAGGGAAATATAAAGATTTTCAAAGTAACAAACCAACACTTTCCTAAGAAAACACAGTAACTTTACATTTTCCTTTTCCACCTTCTTCCAAATAGAAAAATTCTACACTGAAAGATGTTACAGCATGTGAAAACCTGAGAGATCTCTTTTCTTTTCACTCTCGGTAAGACAAGAGTTCATGGTAAGGTAACTGATTATAAAGCTTCTATTTGTTTCAATAAAATAGCTATGATATACTTGCTAAAACGCATTTTGTTAAAATCATGTCAATTTGACAAACAACCTCTAGAGTACACAATTCTTCATTCAGCCATTGCCATTAATATTTGAAAATGAAAAGACTATTTGCATAATGCTAAACTATGATAGTTATCTGCTTTATAATCCAAATTAGGTAAACTTTTAATAACTCTTAGAGCTAAATATCAAGCAAATGTCATTTTCCCATCTAGCTCATTTTAAAAACATAAGATTTTTTTAAATAAAGATTTCTTCAGACAAAAAAGTGTATTTGTTTTCAGCACTCCATTGATAATGACCCAGGAACTAAGAAAAAAAGTATATACTGGAAACCTGGAGGCCCCAGAAACTTTTGGATAGAGTTTCCTCAGTCCCATATTCTGTTGTTCAAGGTCTTGAGATTTTTTTTTCCTTTTCATTTTTGCTCTGTCTCAGCATCACAAAGATAGAATTTCTATCCAGTAAGGAATTATGCAACAGGAAAAAAAGTCTGACCTGTCAAAAAGCAACAATTCATGTCATGCTCAGGAGAATTTTGTAATTGCAGAAAATGAAACTGTATGGCATCCCACAAAGAACAGCTTTGTTTTAATACCTTAATTCTGCTGGGTGCTGAGCTTCATCAAATCCCCCTGAAATCAGCTCTGAAGTAATCCTACTAAAACAAACAGCTATCACATTTTCTCACTTAAGAAATTGTATGCCTTTTCCACACTGAATACATTCCACCTTATACCAATGCTAAAGAAAAGTGTCTGCACTCAGCACAACAGTTTCCTTCTACAAATGAAATTAGCTCCAGGCTTGTGTACACTGAACAGCTTCGGCCAGTTGCTGTACCTGGGTAATGAGCTGTACTGGCGCTGGGCTTGCTGGAAACTCTCTCTTTCTTCTTGTCGCTGCCGCTGCATCTGAACCTCTACCGATACCGAGTGCCTGCCACTCTGCGAGTACGTCTTGGAACTTGGCTACAAAATGAAAACAAAAATCTCTTAAACAAAGCAGAAAAATACCCACAAAAGAGCTATCATTTAAATTGCTATCGTACATACACAGTCATATTTGCACCAACGTACGGTTCAAGGAACTCTTTCATAAGAATTACATTAAACACAGATCCATCACACGGTGTCCTATGCTACAGATTCTGTTTCTGAGCTACCATTTACGAGACCTATCTGAAAAATACTTTTGTAGTAACACTGAAATTTAAATTAAGCCAGTGGAAGAGGTCTTCAGAGGCCGTAAGCTAATGTAGCCATGCTAATGCTTTTACACTCTACTGAGGATCTGAAGGAGGAGGGAGCAACGTCCTCAATTCTCATGTGGTGTTCTCTCTCAGCAGAACCATCCTATTTTGCTTTGGCCTAGACGTACACCACTTACTTTTCTGAGATAGGGAAACATGTTCTGGATTGGTAGGATCAAGTAGACACATTTAGCTAGTCTTTTGCAGAACACTGGGAATCTTGTGTCTCAGAGAAGGATTTAGATAACATCTTAGTAAGGTGACAATTCAAAACTTTGGGACAAATGCTGAGAGAATGTGAAAACAGACAGCCTTTATACGAATAAGCACCATTACTGGTCAACATCTGGCAGAATGGCTGAATTCAAACTTGAGACTATGACAAAGTTTACCTGTGTAAAGATTTCACTTTTCATTCTCTGTTACTATATTATTCATATGCTGTGATTTCAAGTGGCAAAGTAGGGTGCCACAAAAGTCAAACGATGTTTTTGTAATCACTGGGAGGTCAGGGAGCACAAGCGCTTGTTTCAGACCTGCTGTTGTTTAAGCACTTTTCGCTTTCTGATCTGTGCGTTCCTTCACAATGAACGTCTCTTTTGCTTTTTCTTTTTTTGTTATTATAATTCCAACAGCAGAAAGATATCATAATGGCTGACAAATATCTGAAAGATAAAAGGCTTTTCAAATTCTCCTTACACCAAAGACAAGTTTTAGAAACCAGAAAGTTGTCATTTGTGACATAAACTTCTCCTTTGTCTTACTACAGAGTCAAGTACTTGCAGGTAGCCAGAAACACAACAAACCTGAAACAAGTGTGCAGCTTCTAGAAACTTCATCTTCAATAACAATGCACTTCAGAGAGAGCATCAGTCTCAGCTCAGAAGTTAACGGGTATGATTTCGGGACAACTGCTTTTCCCATTAGCTGAAGATTATTATGTATCACAATGTGAAAGCATAAACTATGAGTAACGTATTTTAGAAAATCCTTGATGCAACACTGATGTCTACTTCAGAATAGATTTACTTGGGAAAAGCCTCAGCAAAGTAGTGCTTCTAATGAAAAGTTATTAAGAAATGGCATGATGAGGCAACAAGTTCAGAAAACAGAATTGTGTCAGCCTTGTGGGAAATTTCCTGAGATGAATAAGCTGTACATATGCATGTCCAAATCAACAACCCCCATGGAGATTTCCTACTATATTAAATAAGGCAAACCCATATGGAGCAACATTTCAGTTATTGCATATGTCAACATTTCTAACTTTCTTGACTTTATTGAGAGTCTTCTGACATTTGGTATTTTATTGAAGTGCTCAGCTTATGGAAGGGAGTCATTACCTGAAAATTACAAGATTTATTTGTGAATTCTCTCCAGTGCGGTTATAAGCAGCTTCCAGAGAACCATAGGGAAACATAGAAGTTCCCATCTCAACTTCCCCATAAGGAATAAAAGCATTTAAACTAAAATTTTAAAGCCAATCTCATCACTGCACAATTTCCACTTTAACAATGTTGGAAGACTTGCATATAGTTGGAAAGCTACAGCTATGTCCGATGTGACAAAATGGCTACCACAAGCAAGATGAAATCATGACTGTTTCTTGAGAACAGTTTCACTTGTTTCAGTTCACCCTAAATACTGCAGAAAAGGATTTCACAGTACAGGGAGTGGTTAAATTATCAAACAGGTGGACCTAGAATGAAGCTTCTACTTAATTCAACAAGTGTCAACACGACACTAAAATGCGTAACCTAGAAAGTGTGAATGCAAGTACACATATACATATGCGTGCATGGGTGTGCTAAAAGCTGAGGTTGCCACAAAAGCTTTCACTAAGGCAACAGAGGCTTTGAAAGCACTACTGGACTACGCATGGACTAAGATCAAAATGTAGCTTCTGAGAGATTTTGTTTTCATGCACCCAGGAACGGATCGTTCCACAGAGGCAGGGGCTGTCCTGCCTGCCTGCTTCTGTAGCACTTGCCCAGACCTACTGGCTTTGAGGAGTCAGGTGTGGACTCTCACCTGCTCACAAAGAATTTCAGCTAATGGTCAAGATTTGTGACTTGATGGGTCTAAATGCAAGGATTTTAAATCAGTTCCCTGGTTTTCTGAAGGTACATGCCTGTATGCCCTGTTAAATTAAGTGGATTTGCAATACTTAACTAACATGAAAAGTAGGATATTTATTGCGAGTCCTGTCTAGACGCTGTCAACATCTGCAGTATGCTGTTCATATAATAAAATCTGAAGAAAAACACTCCTCCTGTACGTAATCACACGTTCCAGAACATAGCATATATACACATAGACAGGTACACTCAACTATCTTATTAATGAAAAGGCATTTTTTTTAAACCCTTTCATTAAAATCCTCAGTGATACCATGGTTATGGTGATGTAAAGACTTTAAAATATTTGTTCATGGACCCTTAACTTGTTCAGAAAATGCAGCTCCCTGTACAGCAACTTATCTTTTCAATATGCTTTTGATTAAAGTAGAAGAACTGAAAATACTTATCTAATAAGTAACTTTAATACTCAAAATCTAATTAGTATGTTTTACCAATATATACATAAACAGTGTCCAGTGTTACAATGTACACATAAAGATATCTATATACACATATATTTCATTTATGTCAGCACAAAATTAAGGTAACTAAAAAATAAGTTGAGGTATTTGCATACCTTTCAATAGCAACAAAAAACATGTACATGGAATAAAACAGAATACTTTTAACAGTGATAGGAACTGGGTAACACAAGGCTAAGTACAATTATAAAAACCTGAAATCATCCAGCAAACCTGGCAACAGTTCTGTCTTCACAGTACAGATTGATAAGGACTCTGGCCTTGTTTGCAATGAGATGTATGACAAGCATTGACCTTTTAAATCAGGATGCGGTCCAGGCCACAATAACAACCAAGGCTGCATTACACAAATAAAGGTATGTTCATGTCTTCCACAATACATTTAAGTGGCAATGATAGTTATTGCATGCAGCATTGTTCAACAATACTCAGCTTGTAAAATTGTGTTTTGGGATACATGAAGTTAGACAGCTCTCTTCTCAAACAGATACTGACTTAAAACTAGTCTTGTGAAGTTAGGACTTTTTACAGATTTCTCATTTTATCCAAATAATAGTTTTTTCGTTTTGCACAGAATGTACCCATGGGTCACATTGCACTGACCGCTCTCAGCATTAAAGTACAGCGTGCTTTAGGGTTAAAGGTCTCTCCTCCCTTTCCTAGCTAAACCTGAGGCTGCCCACACAGTTTCTTTACCTGCAAAATGGTGTTTCTGCCCACAGAAATCTGCCTCCAGGACTTGCATGGATCAAAGCTGCCACACAGTTACAGAAAGGAGATAATGGGGGCAATACAGGGCACTGAATGTTACAGGAGGTCCACCAGTCCAAGTGACACAAGATTCATCAGTTTAGGTGCCACTTATTTCACAGCCTACTGTTATAGGGAGAAACTGGGAGAAGTGCTTACCCAGAGTCATACAACTTTTTCACTTTGATAAAAATGTAGCTAATACAGACACGTATTTTCTGAGTTTTTTTTTTTTTTTTAAAAAAACATAATCTAATATTGAAACATACTTGTTATTTTTTTTTTTTCCAGTTTAAGCTCTGTGTTTAACCAAGAAATTTCAAGTTCACCTGAGAAGTCAGTAAACACAAAGCCCCCAGAAGTCTGTGGTTCTTATGGTTCAGCACTACTTAGAACAGATAAGATGAAATGACCTTGCCTGCTTTACGTATATGTGCCTGGCATAGATGATAGACAATCCAGTAACTGTATATCTAAATTCAGAATAACAAACATTCTATGGCTCCGAGAGATATCCTGGAAAACTATTTTTATTTCTATCTTTTTGTTTATGTTGCTATGGTGAACAGAACATATAGCTATATTTCTTTTAAAAATTGTCAACAGGTGTGTATTAATTCAAACACCATACAATAAGAAAATCCCATCCCTTTGTGTATCTTTCTCCGGTGTATACGTAGGAAGTTGAATGGCATGGTTTCGGACTAAGATTTCCATTCTCTGCAAGAGCGGCAGCAGAAAGATCTTCAGTATGGTAGAAACAAACAACTTAGACAGCCGTGAAATTCTGCGTGGGTTATTTACATGAACTGCATGCCTGCAAGCTATAAATATGTCTGTTTACAAAATGAAATAATCTCATTTTCACATCTTCTATTCTCATTTTTAAGTTTCACACAAAACAATAGATTGAAACTAGTGGGAAAAAAAAGCATTTAAAATAAATATGAAATTTTAGAGCCAAAGTCTAAAGCTCAGCTAGAGATGCATGGTATTACACGAAACTTTTACAGCTTTGACAAAGCATAGATATAAATTACACAACTGAAGAGAAACCTGTGGAGAGGATGCCCTGCATAACTTTGCTTTCCTCTCTGAAAGAGATTGGAGGAGGACAAACAGCAACCTATCTTTTAGTCTTTGTCCACTACAATGTTCCAGTAGATACTACCTAATATCTTAATAACATTTCCTGAAAGAGATTCTTGGAATGGATTCATAGTAAAAAGAAATAATATACTGTTTTTCTTTCTCATTGTTGTGTTGAGTAATTCTTCTCTGTTATTTGTTTTTCCAGGTAAAATAAATATGTTACAGTGGAAGGTACAGTAATAAAAATCAGGCTTTTGTTTTTCTAAAGTGATTGTATATTATTTAGCATTCATTATGGCTTTGAATAGGCTCGGGACTTGAACACAGGGATAAGAAACAAGTACCACAAACAGATAAAGAAAAATAACATTTTTTTCTTTCTGTAAATCTGTCTAAGACACAAGATTTATACACCAATAAACAGCAGAAAAATCAAGCATAGTCCCTAGATTTCTATGTTACTAAGACTTCTGGAGTCTTCCCTCTATGAAAATCATGCAATTATTTACCTTTCACAAATTTGTGTACATAATTAAAGCTATACTCCAATGAGTAAGGCATTATATTTATTTTGACCCAGGTAGCTGTTATCTTTAGAATAAAAATATATTTTATTTGACTCCTAAATATTTAAAGTGCAGTTTGCTCAGCTGTTCTCTTGATACCAATTTTCTCCTAACATCCAAATAGATTTGAGATGACTGGAGAAGAATGTATTTGTGAATGGAAGTTGTCACTTTCCATTTCTAGCACTGAATTTTGTATCAAAGATGAAGAAGTAAAATGCCAACTTTTGTCTCTCCAGAGTCTTTGTGTTTTTCTGATAGTGCATTTCTTAAAGCAGGACTGGCAAGCAGCTGTAGTGTTTTAAACTGATTAACTACGGTGTATATATTTTTTAATTGGATTGCTCACTCCCATGACATTTAGTGCTACAATGTCATGTTTTTGTTATGAAAAGTGGGGATCTGTTAATTAAAGTGTGACTAGGCAAAAATACCAGATGTGGAACAACTTGCAATCAAACTCCCCTAACTCTACGACTAGTGTAAGCAAAGATAAACCTCAGGAAACCCAGAAAAGCAAGCAAAAAAACAACAACAAAACAAAACCAACCAAACAAAAAATCACAGAGACTCAACATCGATACTGAACGGAAAAATCAACTCCAAAAGAATCCTGCATTGGTATAAAAATTTGTCATAGCAACAACAATGGCCGTAAACATTAGCAGACATTCTGTGACTCCACATAATTCTGTATGCCCAGGTACATATTTCTGCAAACCTGACTGGAATTAATATCGTCAGGATTAAAATGGATTCATCATACTTGATGTTATTTTTCATTTTTTTTTTTCCCTCTGTAACGTCAGACATACAATGTTGCCCTTGTAATTGCTCTTCTACCTTTGTACTTTGTTTTTGATATACCAAAAAAAAAAAAAAGCATGTAAGGAGAAAAAAAGATATTGAAACCTGTAAAAGTTATCTTAAAATAAATAAAAAGCTTTTTGTAAAGCTTTGTCTCCACTGCAGCACTGCTGGGTTTCAGAGAGCCTCGATGTTGCAGCAGTTAGTTATTAAACCTTAACAGCATGTCACTGAAACGGCCTTGAGCAGGAATGGCACACTGCTCAACAGACGCGTCCTCTCATTCGAGCGCTACCACTTCTTGTGCCTGTTCAGCTGCCCAATGCTGTACGAGCACTTGTAGGCAGTCAAGTATTTTGTTTACTGGCAGGGCAAGTACAGCAGGTAAAAAGTCCAGCTCTGTCACATTGTTCATCTACAGAGAAACAACCTTCACCTGATAGGAGCAGCCAGGAGTGGCTGGGGATGGGCACTGGTCTCTGCCATGGGGACTGCTCAGGGCCAGCGTGATGTAGCCCTCCACCGTGCAGGGATCAGCCTTCAGACTCTGGAGGAGGCTGAATGTATTTGTCATAGGTAACCAGGCTGCTGTGTCACAGGCCATTAATAGTCCAGGATGGACTGGAGTTGGTGAAGCTCACAGGATCATTTTGATAATGTATTAGCAGGTTCCTGAGCTATTGAGCTCCTCTGAATATCTTTAGAGCTGCCAGGTTTCCGTCAGCATCCATTACCTACGCTGCAAACTTTATGTTCATTTACACTTCCTTAAAGTAACCAATAGTCCCACATCACATCAGCACTCTGTTCCCTATCCTCAGTCCTCCCATCATCTTGTTAATGAGAAATGCAAACTACTTATCACCTCGTAGCACATGCTTCTCAGTGGATGAAAGATTGTTTTTTTTTCCCTCTCTTTCTATCCAAACCAGGTCAGAGTTGGCTGCTGTCAAGTGGCTCAGAGGCATCTCTGGATGCGAAGCCCTTTGTTCGTGCAGGCTGCACAAGCCATCTCCCCAGGTGAAAGCATACTTTTCAACAATGGTCCAAATACAGGTGCATGTCTCACTGCTGTGGTTTGTAACCAACAGCTTGCAGATGGATAAGACTGAAGGGAGGTTGATGAATGCGTGTAAGTATTTTCCTGCATATGTATTATAAACTACTTTTGCATTTTTTTGTGTCACTGGTATTTAATAATACATCTGGATCTGTTTGGGGATTGTGTCTTAAAGTCTGTCATCTTAGACTAATATGTTAAAGTAATAGACTCTCCTTAAGAGAGGGGGTTATGGTTCCTTAACACTGAAATGACTGTGAACTGTTGAAAAGGATGAGATCATTGCTTTATCCTTTCCAAGCATTACGATCTTGAAAGTCTGGAGTATATGATGGAAAAAAAAAAAAAATCAAAAATACTCTAGGCCAATTTTTTTTTTAAAGTATGCATCTAAAATAAAACATTTGGTCACCTAAGTACTTAACAACAGCAGCTCCTACAAAAGCAACAATGAGCTTCAGAATTAATATTAATACATTAAGCTGAATTAGTCACTTTGTGCTCATTTGCATGATCTGTAGAAGGGGAGTAAACAGAGAGATCCCATTTGTTTGAATAAAAGAAAAAGGAAAGGTCAATGTTCTGACCCACAATTTAGGAAATTATTCCATTCCTAAGGTAATCAGCCTGTCATCCAAATAATTCCCTACTCTCTCATTACAAGAAACTACAATAAAATCCAAGTTGCCTGTCTAAAGTTGCTATGGCATTTAGATATACAACAATTTGGCCCATGACCTTCAGTAGTTAAGTTCCCAAGTCTCCAAGAGTGCAAGTTTTTCTCATAGACAGTTCTCCCAAGAACACAGCAAAAATCTCTCATTTGGAAACTAAACAGCAGTTGATATGCATAATGGGAAGTACCTCCTACACCCAGCCCCTTTCTTCCAAAAACCGCTGTACTATAACTGAGATGAGCTATCATGTTATCTTCACAACATCAAATCAAAAACATCTGGTCATAAAGAAAATGTTTATTTTATTTATTCAATTTCAGAGAGGGTTAGAGGTTTTCCAACATGGGAAACAAGAAGCCTATATCCTGATACAGTACGTGAGGTCGTTTAGGGATACATTTACCTTTGTTCCTTTCCATGCTGCATGTTAAAAATACCACACTTTCAAACTGGCAGCTTAAGACGGACAAAGACACAAAGACCAAACAGAGGTAAAAAAATCTTCAATATTCATCGCAACAGGAAACAAAGATGGTGTTTCCTAGCTTGTTCTCAGTGACTTCAGACACTGAGATGCTGATCTTTGGATGTTTCCACCTCTGTCTCATGTGCATTGTAATGCTAAGTAACTATAGCACATCACCTACATTTGTTTTGGAGATGTGAGAAATTCTACTGCAGTCATGATACAGCTTCTGGTTTCTTGGGAATGTGAGCAAATTGTTCACCGTCTTTATTGTGGAATTTTCAAACAAAAACACAATCAAGTATTTATCCCACATTTAAAGGTTCTTAATTTAGGATATGTAATTGATGAAAAAGCATCAGTGATTCATTCAATTATGTTAAACAAGATAAACACATGGATTTACATAATTGTATCATTTTGCTAGATCAGATTGAACAGGATTTAAATGATCAATTAGGACATGTATCTCAAGACAGAACTGTCTTGACTAATATCAGTGGCAAAGTGGCACTATTGTGAAGCATGCTATCATGCACATCTCTCCTTTTTCACTGTGAAAATACATACCTCTTCCTCTTAAGGAAAAGAACTAATCACAGCAATATTGCTACAGAGAAAATACCATCTACAGGGGATGCGATCTCTTTAAAGTATTTATCATTAGTATGCGTTTCACTTTGATTTTCTTAGAAAATTTCAAAATAATTGATGTTGGTTGGCTCTGAGGCAACAAATCCAAATAGTAACTCACGGCATCATGAGTTTAAACGCAGAGCAAATAATGCTATATGCACAGAGAACAGATGGCCAACGAAATTTAAAAATGAAATAAACATCAATGAAATAAAAATGTGGTCAGATCTATAGGCAAACGTCTGGAGGCAGATGACCCTGACTCCATTCTGCTTCATTCCTGACCAGGGCAGGGAGAGCAACAGTTGGTGCAAGTTTCCAGACTGGACAAACTGCATGTGCACTTACCCACGGCTGCTCAAAACTGTAAGTACGTCTCCTGTCTTCCACGTCCTCATCCTGTTTTGCTTGCTGAAATTCTTGTCTCAGGCGCTGTATCCGGTCATGATTGTTAGGAGTTGATCTGTTGCTAACAGAGAGAGGATGGAAATGATCAATATACTTAGGAACTGCCATCTGTGACTGCAGTTTCGTAGCAAGGCGCCACTGCTACACTGCAGGAGTACAGACTTTAAAATAATTTCTAAGCATTCAGTATAAAGACCTCTAGACCTTTATTATGATTAATGTTGTTTGATTAATAAACTTCAGACAGTGTAAGGATAGGATGAATGACGCAATTTGTAACAATCACCAAAAGTTACTTGCATCTTTTCAGCGTATGTTACTTCTAGAAATGAAAAGGAATACAAGTTACTGTTAGCCTTACACAGAACATTATGAGAAAAGTCCTAATGATCTCTGCTACTGAATAAACATGAATGATTCTTCACTGTCACATCTTTACTCACATCAAATCATTACAATGTCTGAAGGCCCTACCTATATAAAATTTGATTGTTTTCCCCAGTCAGTAAGAGTCTGTCATTCCTTAGCTCTGTTTTTAACAAGTCTTTTAGGCTGATCAGCCTGAGAGCATCAGAGGGCTGATGGGCCACTGAAAGCAATCCCCCAGCAGTGATGTGCACAGGAATGCGTTCAGCGGCAGAATGGCAGCCGGCTCCCAGTCTACAGACGCTGGTGTGCTGGGGAGGGCTCAGCCTCCGAGTCACCCATATGGAAAAGCATATGTAAAATGGAAAAGAATCTTCAGCTCTTCAAAACCATAAATTTTTTCACAATGCCTATTGCAGGTAATCCTTTCTCCATTGCTCAGGTTTATGTGAAACCACGGTGAAGTACACACAGGAATGGCTTATTTCATGGGGCAGAGGGAAAGTGGATATTTATTAATCTCACTGCCATTTTTCCATCTGTGCAGCTCCCACCTGATCCCTACAATCCCCACCATATTTCAAACATGTTAATGTGGGAACCACAGGATGCCTGACAAACAAATAATGTTATATCAAGACTAACCAGAAACATTTTACTCTCTTATTATTCTCTTTTAAAGCTCTGCATTTTACTGTTTATTTCAGAAGAGCTGATGAGGAATGATCAGCTATTATGTTGTTTCAAAGGACAAATCTACGGGGATGCAATGGAAAACAATTCCATAGATTCCTGTTCTTGGACACAGGGTACAATAAAACACAGCAAATTTATATTCCAGGTCTTCTCTCATACGAAAAGAGTCAATTTGGGACTGTTTTCTGCATCTGTCAGGATTGGTAGGTGCAGTAGGCTGGAGGCCATAGATGTTTGAGACATTACCGCCCACTCTTTTCAGTACCATTAAATGGAGCTTATCATTGCTTGGTTAACCAAACAGAAAAATGAGCATGAGCATGGCTCTAGCAAAGAAGAATTTTTAAAGATTGTTTTTTTTTTTTTTTTTTTTTTTCTCCCTCTATGCAAAATAGGCAAAGAAAAGGAAGGAATTTGGGGAAGTGTTTTCTTTCATTTTATGCAAAAGGGAATGCATTATGTAGGGTAGGTCAATTCTACGTGCAGGTTGCCATTTTGAAAAGTACAGCTAAAAGAAAGCTTTATTTAGGACAGGTGGAAATAAGACATTATGACATTTTCAAAGTTTACCTCTCGTTGCAGGTGTTGATAACTCTATTTCCTTAATTCAACTTAATTTTGTGGAAGAGCTTATCTCTCTTTGCAGTTTTATGTTATGTAAATTCATTCCTTATTGTCAAATTCTGCCCAGCTTTTCTATATAAGCATTTGTTTTTTCCTATGCACTGCTATACTCAGCTCTTTTTAAAATGAAATCACTGCAATTCAATACAAAACATACAAAATATTTTACAACGGTCTGTTGACTTTTAAAACTGGTATTGTTAATCTAACAAACAAGTTGCTCAGTGCATTCTACACAGTGTTTTCTGTAAACTAAATTGCATTTCAAATTAACTATTAGTATTTGAGGTGTAAGAACATATTTGAAGGAGAAATGACCCTGAACTTTGGGGTGAAATTACCAGCAATGTGCTGCACATAGACACCTCCAAGTACTCAGCCTGATTGGTAAATAATCAGTCTTCCTCAATTACATTTATTTCAAACTCTAAAGAATCACAATGCAGATGTGACACTGGAGCAGTGATTTCCTGACAAAGAAAAATTGGAAAGAAAACCCAAAAAAGTAGTGAATGAGAGCCTGTACATGATAAGGAACAGATATATTGTACCAGCTCCTACAAAGGCTGTTGGAAGGGTTATTACAGATCCGAGGACTTCTGCACATTTTGTGATTGCTGTTAATGAAAAAAATTACATCAGACTAAGCAAGAATAGCAAGCAAATGCAGAGGGTCCATGTCATGAAGCTAAAACGTATGTTTGCTCCAGATAAGCAAATGCACGAATTTGACACCCTTACACTGCAAAGGCAGAACAACAAAGGACAAAGAGGATCCTGGGATTTATGATTAACTTGTCTCCAGACCTAAGAACAACCTACTTTAATGATGAAAAAAAAAAAAAAGCCAAGTTGATTTCAGAAAAGTTAGTCAAAGTTATTAAAAGGTTTGATAATAGAAGATAAATCTTTCAACAATAGTTCTGTTTTATCACAAAAGCAAGGAACATGACCCAAATTTAGAAAATTGCCAAATAAGTGAATAATAAAAAAGGACTGTTTCACTGAAAATAAAGAGCTAAATTAAAGGGCAAAACCAGTTCTGTACCTACTCAAATTTCTTTTTGCTCAAAAAGTCTGAGACAAAGAAAATGAGGTCAAGTGAGCAGTTTTACAACTAAAAAAAAAATGTTTTAAACATTTTATTTAGAAGAGGAAAAGCGAAAAGGAAAGCAGCCAGGGGCTAAGATAATTTTAAGAAAAAAAGACGCTTTAAGGGCATATAATCTAGCTCACGTTGGCTTCCTTTCATTTCCACTTTCCTCTCAAGCATGATCTCCATTCTCTTTGTTAAACTATTCGCCTGTCCTATCTTTCCCACCATCTTTCTCTGTCCTGGTCTGCCATGCTGCCTCCTATTTCTTTCCATGCTTCTCCTCATCCAGTTAACTTTATAATTAATTTTTTTTTTTTTTTTTTTTTTTGCTATGTCCTGTCTGTTTCCTACTGCAACTTCTGAGGTCTTCTCCACTCAGGAGACACTTGGTACACCCATTCTGATATCTCAGTCAAATCCTAGACAACACTTACTACTTTCAAAGGGAGGGAAATGCAATAATCATAATTATAATAAAAAGCAGGTACATTAAAAAACAAAAACAAAAACAAAAAAGTGAAAACTTAGCTTTATTCCTTTTTAGATCCTGAGAAGTTCTGTTTTATCTACAGCTGTTTATGCAAGTCATATCACTATCCCTTGGGATAGATCTAAACAAGTTATAACCAACATTAAGGGTCCCCAGCCAGTCTAAGGCAAAATGAATTTTGACTTGTCGCATGAAGAGGCCAAGAAAGGCAGGGTCGTATCAACAAACAGACTGCTAGGATGCAGGTGTTCCCAGTGCTTATATTCCCTTTTGACTTTTGCAGATGTATGGTGCAAGTCCTCAGAAGTTTAATTAAATGCGCTTTGTTTTGAGTTTTTCATTGAAATGAACTGAAAATCTGAAGTCAAATCTGTGTCAAAGAATGCAGGACTACCAGTGTGAAGGAAGGAGGTTAACTTGAAATCCATCCAAAGTTTATTGAAGATTTGACCTTTGGTAGTTTTAAACATTTCAACAAAACTGGAATTACAGCTTTCTACAGTAACCACAGCTTGCCTAAACAGTACTTCAGCTAAGTCTTCCCCTATGTCTACTTAATATCAGGATGGCTGTGAACTTACAGAAGACAATTAGCACTTCCCAGCATCAGATACAGGCTATGTTTTTATTGCAAAGTGCTTTCATTATTAAATGAGGCTTTTAGGGTCAAAGCAGCTTGGGCTGCAAAGGGGCTGGGTGTCCTTGTACTACCTCTCTGCTCAGCACCCCATTGCCTTCCATCTGCAGATCAGCTACTTTATGAGCACTGTTTTAAAACACACAACCACCAGCATGGGCTAAAAATACAACTGTAAGCAAGGCGTAGATAGGCAGGGGCTGTCACATATTTCCAGAGACAAGCAGCCGTAGCAATGACCATCGGAGTCTCAGATCATTAAGCAATGTCTCAGTGTGATGTCATGCACTGATGTACAGAGTTGTAATGCTTTCAAAACAGACAGATTTTCAGTGTGATATAGTAGATACAAACATGCTACTGAACAGAGATGACTAAAGCTTTGGAAAAAAAATTATCGGCCTGAAAAAGCATGGAAAAGGGTCTTAACAACATCACCAGGCAGTTGTGACATGACTGGAATAACCAAAAGGTTAGTAAACAAACAGTGTTCTTTACACCTTGACGTCTTCTAACACAGATTTGAGCTGTCAGGACTCTCTGGTCTGATGGGCTACTTAGATCTCTGGATAGCAGTGATAAAACACAGATGGGTCCTTATTTACTTCAGGCTGGTAAACAAATATCACCTATTTGTATAAAATAAATTTCTTTCTCTTTGGACAGATTACTCGCATCATATGAAAAACTAAAAGCCAAATCTTTATCTACCTGTATCTACAGGTGGAAAGGAGCAGAAACAGAGTTTATTCCCATCCCATGGAGGATTAAGCTGTCCTCACTCTGGTGGCTGTGCGTTAGTTGGTGGCAGTGCATCCTTAGCAAGTTGCTGAACTAGCTGAGCATCTACAAAATGGGCTCCTTCCTCCAAGGCCTGAGCAGGATGAAAACTGTACAACCAAGAGCAGAGTGGTGATAATCTAATACAAAAGCTTCTGCTACACTTAACGAAACTCAAGCACCCTCTTGCCATGGTGCTTACTCCAGGCAGATGGATTTCTGTTTCAGATGGCCCTTGAGGGTGGATAAGCAGAAACTGTCATGTTGTTGCAAAAAGCCATGGATGTAAAACAAAATGAAAATATACCCTTTACCAGGCTTTATGTTAGCATGATACTGCACTGCGCAGCCTGCTCACCTGATGCAGATTTGTTAACCAGTGCCGACACAGACTGTGCCACACACCGCTGAGCAGTGGCAGAGGTTGCACCAACTCCTTGAGCAGGTTGGTCTTTTTTACTATAATTTTGTTCTATGGCTTATTTTTTGACATCTAAATATCACTCCTCAAGCTTAAATTAGCGTTGGTTGTCTCCTTCCAGGGTGCTGTACATACAGTCCTTTTCTGAGACACCTGGGAATCAATTTTCCAGGAACACACTGATGTTAACACATACGGGCATGATACACAAACAGGGCTGACTGAAGCCAGCATCGTACAGAAGAGCTGCTGCATGACTACAAACTCACCACAGTCTGTATGAGAAAAAATCAGTTGAGCAAGAGATGCAATTTGTTAAGACCACAACTGTAACACGGTGCATTGCACTTCTAATGTGGAAAGAGGCACAGAAAGGTTCATCCTACAATACTTCTGTTTTTCTTAAGTGTCAAAGAATTTACTGGGAATGTGGCACTAAAAGGTGGTAGAGAAGTGTAAAAAAAAAAAGAAAATAAAAGAGAAAAGAAAGTAGAAAAGAAAAGAAAAGAGAAGAGAAGAGAAGAGAAGAGAAGAGAAGAGAAGAGAAGAGAAGAAAAGAAAAGAAAAGAAAAGAAAAGAAAAGAAAAGAAAAGAAAAGAAAAGAAAAGAAAAGAAAAGAAAAGAAAAGAAAAGAAAATGTATCAATTACAATACTGCAAATAAAAATAGCTTCTCTGCACAAGCTTCATTAAGTTTTATCAGCTAGTATCTTGGGGTTTTACACTCAAACCACAGGTCATAAATTCACAGTAAATCCCCCATATGTTCACCAAACACCTGAATTCAATTTCTCTTCCAGTTGTAAGAAACTGAATGTGCTGCTCAAATTAATTATGCATGCAAAGTTAGCTTCTAACAAGGGCAGCTTCTTGCATGCTGAAGGATATACATCCTATCTGAATTTTTGTTTTTCCAGATCTCCTTCAATCTTGGCTTATTTCTACTGTTCATGAGGTTATAAAAATCATTCTCTCTTGCCATTGCATATTTGCTAAATGAATACAGAGCATTATATATTCTTTAAAGTCTGCCACTTTTCAATGCAGCTAAATTCAGGGATTTGCTTAATGTGACAGGCAAGATCTAACACATTACCTGTACACATACCTACACATTTCAGCATATTAATTCCATCAAAACAAGGATTTAAAACCTAGGATATATGTCAACATATATGCATGTGGAATCAGCTCTTCAGGAAGTTTTATGTCATTTCCAGTTTACTTTCACAGTGGCAATAATCAGCTCCAATACCAAACACATCACAAAGAAGTTATTCAGGCCCTCAAACGCACTTGATTCCTTCAGTGGATGAAATTTCTTTTCAAATTCTGTTGATCGCTTCACATCAATTTCAAGAGAGTAAATCATGAAAAGTCAAAGCCATATGTCTCTGTTCTCTGGGCTAAAAAGGTTGTCTCAGATGCTGTTAATTCAGCACTCTCTTCAGATGCGATATCCATAAACAATGCCGAGAGCTGGAGCTGATGAGAAGGTCACTTCACTACAACAGTCTCTTCAAACTCTCCAGACAAGATTTCACTTCAAGTCCCTCTGTGGCCATTCTGTAGCAGGGCCATCATTTTACAACCAGTGAAATCTGAAGAATGCACCCAAGACCCTTTTTATTGCCACCATCACTCTTCCTTATTAGCCTGTCAGAGCCTGTACACCGGAGACAGAAATCCAGCCTTACTTTTCAGAAGAATTCTTCTACTCAAAACAAAAGTAGAGATTTTAGAAGCTTGGTATAAACATCTAAAACAGATACTCAGCTACTGGCTTATCGTGCAGTCTAAGCCTTACTTTGGAGCTGTTAGATTTTGCAGATAGAAGTCAAGACAATTTTCAACCACATCCAACTTGTTACAGCTGTTGAAATAGGGTATTGCATTTTCCAAGTTAACAAAAGAAAACAAGAGAGCTCCACATGTAACCTAAGCAAGAAGAAGTGACACCTAACTTCTTATCTAATTTCATATCACAATGTTAAGGAAACACACATAAAAGGATATAATAAATCTTGAGAAAAGAAAATAAAGCTAAAACTTTGATCAAGCAAAGGAGAACTTTGCATTTTTGACTCTAACTGAAATAAAAATTACATCAGAGGCAGGCGAGGTGGTAGGCTCTGACCTAAATGTCCTCCCATCCTAACTGGACCAGACAATGGTGGTTCTGGTGCTGTAAGCTCTGATGAACATCCACAATTAGTCATCACAGGGTGTTTTGTGTCAACAGGAGGAGGCTTGCCTGGCACAGTAATACAAATACATCTAACAAAGAACACAGGGAAGAAATCCTCCCCTGGACCTAGCTGGCCGTTCCTTGCCAGCAGAAGGGATCATCAGAGGGATCCCAAGCGAGCTTCAGGCAACGTCAGCCTTTGTCTCTGCCTGAGCTAATCCAACTGCTTTGCTGGAAGCTATTTAGGGAGTGCTCCCTCTGATCTCCCCTCTGGAGGAGATGCAGGGGCAGAACGCTTCAGTAGGGCTGCAGTAAGCAGTCAGGGAGCAGTAACTTCTTAAAGCACAGCAGATATTTGCAAAAAGAAACATCTGCCTGCAGCCAACACCACCTGGATAGTGTGAATGTTGTTAAACAGGGACAGCCCAGCTTACTCTAGCACCTTTATATGACTTCAGCTATGGAAATATGGTGACACTATATTTTACAGTACAAAATCTGCTCTCCAGCCGAACTCTATTCAACATTATCAAGCAGAAAAAAGCCTGTGTCTTTTCATGGGTGGAGTCTAGAGAGAAAACTAACTAACTAAATAAATAAAAGTGGGGAAAAAACAAACAAACAAACAAATAAGATACTGATTATATCTTTTGATTTCAAGGATGCATGGATACTCAGTGACCTATACACCATGATTTTATTCAAATAATGCACCATTACTCTGTAAATGGTGAAATTTAGTTATGTTCCAATGCCAAAAAATGTTTAAAAGGTATTTAGGTCTTGCCTTAACACACTGACATAAGCTATACTTGAAATCCAAAACATATTTAACATTTTATTTCTGTATAACTACAGATAAAAGCGTAGGAAAATAGATGTTGGTGTGTTGTAAGTAGCAAAATGCAACAGAACGTTTTTGACTCTTGTGAGCACTTGCCCTCACTAAAAATGACATCTTTGTTTTTAAGTACAAGTCCTTAGAGAAACAGTGATGCATAGGCAAAGATATCTCTTTCAAATGTCTGAACATTCAAAAAGATCATGCAATACACAAAGTTCATGTGGCTCCCACAGATCCTACCAGCATCCAATACAGTTATGGAATAATTATTTTTTTTCTTTGACAGAGAGGCAACAGCATTATAAATCTCCAAGTAATATTTTGATCAATTTCATATTATGTGTTACTCTATAGGCGAATTTCCACGTGCAAAATGAGAGGTTGTCCATTAAAAACAAACAAACTAAAATGACTGGCCTAAGAACCCTAGTGCTAGATCAAAGCTTCATGAGGTTTCAGAAATCTGAAACACAGGAGAACTCCCTCTGCTAGCAGCATCAGATCCAAAATTCTACATAAAACACAAAGAAATGTGGAATTGCTGTCTTTTTTTTGGCACTACATAATCTGCAAACTCTAAATAAAATTTATTTCTGAGCTTACTGTTAAGTACTTCATCAGTTAGTGCCTGTGCATGCAGTTTCCCATATGACTCAATGAAGGAAAAAATAAAAGTCAAAGCTAAGACTGATTAACTTGAAACTGTGCCTAAATTCACATGGATGTTGCCTTCCTATGATCTCTAAGATTTATACCGATTAGCAAATAACCCCCAAACAAACAAAAAAAAAAAAAAAGAATTTTAATTAAACAATATTTACATATGGAGATTTAAAAAATCTTTATACAGTATCTTGTAAAACAAATGATTTCTGGATAAATTGTTTTTATAAATGTAGATTTCAATGATTTTAATAATATTTAATTATGTATTACCATTACACTGCCTTGATTAACTTTAAAACTAGAAATGGTCATCAAACGATGGTCTGATAGTTATTTTCAAAAAAAAAAAAAAAATTCAATTCCAGGCAAGGACAGACAGAGAAGAAAAGCATAAAGCATTTACCTTTATCCTACCATATAACGTATTTTCAAACTATTTCTATTAGTTTTCTTCTTGGAAATGTTGTAAGCATCTATTCCTAAGGAATTTTATTTATTGTGTAGGAGGCTTAGTAGTTGATGATGGTGTTGCTATGTTCTGAATCACCAGGTTAGAAACACTGAATACCTTTATTATTCTTGAGTGGCTTAGTCTCAACCCAAGAAGAGATTTCAGATAGTCAAACATGTATATTTCTTTCACTGTAAAGGAAATACAGTATTTATTTGTAACACCATTAGGGGTTTATGAAGACCATTACCCTGACAAAAGCTATTGGAAAGCTAAGTTATTTACCAGGAAAAGTAAAGGCAGGATTCTTCCCAACCAATTTTATTCACCTAAAAGGTAGCTATGAAGCCAAAACTAGACAACTAGGTCCTTTTTGAGGGAAATACAGATAAATAAATTACCCCCCAGGGAAATTCACAGCACCTGTCTTAGGATGTAATTACCCACCCTTGAGAGCTCATTAGTCCTCTTCATTGATGAAGTCTGAGTGATGAGCTCAGATTTCTATGGGTAGATTTAGACAACTACATTAGAGCACATGAATCCCTTCCTAGAAGACTAACATGGCCTCAAAGCAGATGAAAAATTAATCCTCCTTAGAAAGTCTATTGCCAGGTTTGCCTGGTGGAAGGTGACAGTCAGCTGGCATAGCAGTATAATCTGTTTAATCCCTAGTCAGAAAAAATAGTTAAAATAAATTTTTCTGTCCATCTGTGACTTGGTAAGTCAGGCTGATGGGTGGACTTGGTGATTTGAAGGCTTTTTCCAGCCTAGTTGATTCTATGACTCTAATGTCTGTACTCGACCAATTCTCATTTACTTTACTATAATTTTAACGGTTCTTTACAGCGCATACTATACTATTGATACTAATTCTCATTTACATATAATTATATATATATAATTATCTATTTAATATGCTTTAACTTTTGGTTATCCCTGAAGTGGTCAGGCAGTTGGACTAGATGGTCCCTTCCAACCCAACAAATCCTTTATTCTATTCTATTCTATTCTATTCTATTCTATTCTATTCTATTCTATTCTATTCTATTCTATTCTATTCTATTCTATTCTATTCTATTCTATTCTTTTCTATTCGATACAT
>VXAV01007620.1:350025-373950 GCA_013399715.1 Alectura lathami
CAAATGTCTTGAGGGGCCATCAAACCCTTCAGCTGAAATCCCATTTACTTTATAAAAAAAGGAAAAGATTTCTTCAGCTTTTCCAAAGCTCGCTGGACTCCCTTCCTTTCAAACAGGCTGTGGTTCATAGTCTCAGTCCCAGAATACAGCAGAAAGATGCCAGCTGGCTTCTAAAATGCCAGCTTTACAGGGACTGTGCTCTGCTAAGCTGACTAGTGCCTGCATGCTGCACAATCCCGAGGGATATAAGCAAACTTTGGTGAACCAAGAATTTTGGTGAAGGGGTTTTCCCTAAAATAGGAATATAATGTTTACTGCATGTCTTGCTCAAACAGATGTTGTCTAAGCTGCTTGGACGCTGACATTTTAGCTAAATATGGCTTATTAGTAGGATATGCTAATTGCATGTTTATGAGCAGCATACCATGCTAATCAGTTATGAGACTGGTTTGTGTTACATCCAGTTAATAAAGTACAAGGAAACCACTTCAGAAATAATTCATGAGTCTCTGGACCAGTACTCCAAAATGCAGTACAAAGGAGCCATTGGTAACTGCCTTTATACAATATGATCACGAGACACAGTGAACTCCTTTCTCCTTTTTCAATCACGCTGCACAACTTTAGAAGGATATACTATAAACCAAGACCTGAGACCTGTCCGCCAGAAATGTGTTTTTATTAAATGTGCCAGAATTAGATAATAGAAACCTTTAAATTTTAGCACAACGCACTTTGGCTGTGAATAAGCATAAAATGCTAAAAAAAAAAAAAAAAAAAAAAGTGTAAGGACAACTATATGTAGCCTTACTTGGCCTTAATATGGTCTTAGCAGATTTGGATACAATCTCTGACCANAAAAAAAAAAAAAAAAAAAAAAAAACCCAAAAAACTGAGAATGCACACAACAATCCAGGATTAATAACCATGCCCACATCCAAAGCTGTCATATGAAACTACTATTTTTCTCATAACAAAACTAGACATTCTATATAAATTATATCCAACATCATCAACTTAGACAGATTTGTATGAAGCACAGATTCATCTTCTACATAGTTATCCAACAGTAACATGACATAGCTTATAAATTAAGACAGTTTTACGTGAGTTCAGACCTGAAAGCTTACGTCTGTGGTGAGTATTAATAAAGACATTTCAATTACATTTTCTGTGTATAACCCCAAAACAAACTTTATCATTTATTCTCAGAATATTTCACACTTCTTCACATGACATACGTGCATATGAATTTTTAGTTCATACTTATTTGTACCCATGAGCAAAATCCATCAAATTCCAGCCATTTATAGGAGTACATTATCAACTATTTGCAATTAGTACTACTTCTAACATCTTTTTAATATAATACTCTCTTAATACTTAATACTTAATAATACTTTCTTACAACAAAACCTAGCTTATTGTTGTTTTCATGTATCTCAAGAGCAGAATTCAAACACTGATGAAAACTGGGCAATATAAAATAATTTATGTCCCTAATTCCATTGTAATTAACTAGATCTGAATCCCATAATAATGGCCACAAAGATTCTTTTAAAAATTAACAGTAGGGTTACATTACAGAAAATATTGTCACATAGCCACACTAATGATAAAATATCCTAAAAACAAAGGCAGCCTAACACGTCAGCTAAAACTTTCATGACGCTGCTAAATTCCAGAGCTCTCCTTCCATAGCACACTGGAGATGGAAAGACAGATGTTTTAAATCTGCAGAGCCTCAATACTGCTGTGCTCTGAAGACAGCAGGCAATAGAATGGAAGGAAGAAAGTGTCTTGATAGTAAAAATCCCAGGAGTTAACCTGCTTGATCTTTCACACATACCAACTAGATTTTACAGTGCTTCAACAGTTCCTCCACAGTCAGAGGTGCTCACTATTGTACTTCTGTATGTGGCAGTCCTACCAGCTTATTATCGTGATCTCCTGTCCTTTGTTCTACTGTTAAAACCCTTTAAAAACAGACTTTTCTAAATACACTTCCTCGATAGCTTATTTCTGTTGGAAGTGGAACTAAACAAGCTAAAACAGATCACCTTTGTTATGCTCATTAGGAACACTATCTGGTGATAATCACCTCCAAAAATAGATACAGTTAAAACAGCCTGGTTAAAAATATATTGATTATCTACAGGAACATGTATTCTTCATCTACCTTTTCTCATAAGCCAGAGGAAACAGCATTGCTTTCTGTCCCAGGTATTTTAAAGCAGTTCTTCAGAAAGGACATTGAGTAAAAATAAAAAGGCCATTAAATGAATTGAATGGAAAAAATCCAGTTGATTTAAACCAGGTCAGGATTCCCATTAATAACTTATAATAATAAGTTACATAATACATATTAAGGAAAAGTTTTGAATGTAAGCATTACCAAAGAGGAAAACAAAGACCAAAGAAGGGGAGATAGAACACAGATGCTCAGACACCCAGCAAGAGCGCCAAATATACCCGAGGACTGACCCCTTTCTTGGTCCTACAGATATCGTGATCTGAAATGAAGCCACTAACAAACCTCGATCACCCTCTTGAAATGAACGAAGATTTATTCTGTTATTATTACTACTCTAATCTTATTATTCTAAGGCTTATCCCAACATTGTTCTCTCATCCGATACAAGTATGGTCATCAGTCACAGCCTCTCTGTGGGAAAACACACATCACCATAACATTTCCTTCCAGGACATCCTCTGGGAGGTTATTCAGAGGTAGTTTTTAAGTTAGCGGTAGGAATTAACACCCTAAAGCAAAACCACGCCTTCTTTTCTAATTGTCTGGAGAACAGGGTTAGCTACTAAAAGCTATACAGCAGGCAGAACTCCCACAAGCACAGAGACAAAATGAGGCACCTAATAGGATAAGGCTCAAAAGCCCTGTTTCACAACACTTACATTTGAAGATCAAGGCTCAGAAATTAAGGGCATGATGTTTTCCATATGCACACTACTTAATTACTTTAAAATAAACATACATACAAGTGCTTCTATAATTGGGTCCTTAGACTGTAGTGCTGTCTCTTTATTATTTGACTCTTTCAAAATCTTACAAGCACATTACTAACATCCTCTAAGGAACCTCCTTAAGGAATCTTTCCAGCACAACACAGTCCTAAAATCTGAACTTTCCAACCCTGAAGATATACAGTTTGTTTGATATATGAAAATTCTAAATATTTCCTGTACTATTCCAAAGGAAAAATTGATTCTTCTCTTGCAGTATGGTGGAAACCCATGAGAACTCAGAAACAGTATTGACTATAATCTCATTAAACAGAAAAGTGGACATTTATGATTATGCATTCATTGTCTAATTTATGAGAAATGCAAGAAATAGAATGAACATTCAGCCAAACTTTACATTCAGGCTATTTCAAGAATATGAGCTTCTTTTGTTATCATAAACAGGAATTCTTATCTGTGTGCTTCCTGGGAATTCCAGCCTACATACCAAAAGTAGTTGTGGGACTGTTTGGAGGTTTAAGCCTTATTATGGTGTGAATCTGCTGGCATGGGGCAAAGAACTTTTTTTCAAGTTTCACTGTTAAGCCTACTCAAGACACTTGAGAGAAGAGTTCATAGTCACGTAGTTGAAAAAAAAAAAAACATATCATGAACATGAAATAAATTTTATCACACTCTTTATTCTGATGACTTCTCATGATGACAGATGGTTCCATAACCTTACGCCCCAGTCCAAGTGCAAATTAATTTGAAAGGATATACTGACATGCTCATGGACACTGTGCAAATGCCGCTTCCAAGACCCACCATAATATTTACAGGCATATTAAAGCAGGTAAATACATATATAATGGGAGTAATGCATATTTCAGGCATTTAATATCCACTGCAAATTAATTCATGATTTCACCTTTTGTCCTATAATGTTTCAAACCTCTTTCAGTGCTCTGGCATTATCCTTTCAAATTAACCNAAAAAGAAAAAGAAATAAAAAGAGAAAAAGAAAAAACAGAAGTGAAGAAAATAGAAAAGAAAAAAAAGAAAAAAAAACTATTTTTGTATTTTTTATCCATTTAGTACATTATTTAATTTCCGAAGTTGGTGTTTAATTGTAGCAATACTGAACTGAAAACCTCTAAGACAAAGTAACCTGAAAGAGAAAATTAGGGCATTTTCCAAGGTTAAAAAAGTACCCAGCAGAAGGGTTTTCTTAGTATGGGACAATGAAAGAAAAAAAAAAAAAAGCCTAAAGAAGAACATGGCTCTTCAGATAATTAAAGTGCTTTAGACCACTAGCCAATTGATTTTCTCCTTGTAAAGGTAGCTCAATTGAAATGTCCAGAATAAATCATGTGTTAAAATTATCTTCTAAAGTAAGAGCTGAGTGCATATTGATTAATAATTATTTGCACTAACGGACTGAACTAAAGCAATACCATCAATTACGTCAAAAATCTGTAAGATCAATCATTGTGGAATCAGCCATTGAACCACTGAAAGATTCACTACACTTTTGCCAATATTTCAGAAGAGCACATCAAATGGCTTTCTAAAGATACCTTGGTTTCCTGTTTCTAGAGCTACGGAAATTTGTTCTAAATACCAATTACCAGTAGGCATTTAAACTACATAATACTGATCTCAGCCTTCAATTGCATGGGAGATCTGCAAGACAAGCAAATGTTTTCTACAACAAGTACGAGGCACGAGGGGGCACTTTCGCCAAGAAAGTTTTGTTAATATTTCATACTTATGGTCACGCAGCAAAGGAAATGCAAACAGCCTAAACTAACGACCAGAATAGATGATTTACATAGAGCCAACCCTGTCCAAAGATGGGGGATACTCAGAATAAATTAACTTCATTTTACATACTAATGAGTCCTACTCGCTGAATTTGTCTGGGCAGCACACAATAAAACTCTGATAATTCTATAAAAAAAAAAAAGACAATTTAGTTTGCATGGTTATATATAGCACAGAGATCATTAATCCCTTATGGCACCACAGGCATTATTCAAGCCTGGTATCTTAGTGAAAATCAAAGAGCATTTCCCTTTCTCGTGATGTATAGCGCCATTAGAGTTGGGTGGGGAGTCTGCTGGCTGTAGCACCACATTATAAACAGGTCTGAACCAAAAAGAATACCACTGGGGTTCTGGTTTTCATGATTTTATTTCCAGAGTTTCAGGTTTATTCACTACAGAAGTGTTGAATAGACGGACAGACAACAGGTCATGAAGTCTGGTGGAACTTAGTCCACATGCTCAAAATAAAAGTACTGAACTTTAAGATATTTTCTGGATATACATATATATATATATATATCTTTAAGGTTGACTGACACCTCATGAGGACCAACTCATACACACTACCAGGTCTTCAGAAGATACCAAAATTTCCATGCACCTTCTCCGAAATGCACAAAAACATTTTAGGACCTGAAACAATAACACTTACATAAATGAGATTCACATCTCTGTCTGAACATCTTAATTTTATGCATTTTTACACTTCTAAGCAACTTAGCAGTGAGGACTGCTTATTTGCATTCATTTCCATACAATTTGCAAAAAAAAGCCAAAAAAGGTAGTAAGGAAATCCATCATTTTGACTCTAAATGAAAATATCATTTCTGAAAAAAAAAAACATCTTGAATGTTTGCTTTCTGACTTAGGAAATTGCTTTTATTATCTGTGTAAGTATTGAATGGCACTTCTCAGAAACGGCAATTTTTTCATCTATTAGATTTTTAAAAAAAAAACAACAATATTTTTGATACATAGAGATACAAAATATAACCTAGGTTGCTGGGGCTTTTTTTGCCTAAGATAATTTAATTTCCTAGCAATGTGAATCACCATTTTGATATGTTCTGTCTCTTGTCTATTTTTACATTTTCCTAGTTTTTATAGGCCCCACTTATTGTCAGGCAATGGGAAGGAACCACAGGTCCAGCAACGAAGAAATGTTACATGCAGATACAAATGTGTTTCTGAAATCATTTTTAGGTCCTGTGCTACTTGTGTGTTATTTCTTAGATGATGGTAAAATACGTTCAGATAATTTCTCGTTATTTTTCACACCTACATTCAGCATATTTTCTTAATCCTTTCAAGCTTGTTGTGATTTTCATATGTAGCCACATTCCTCCTAGCCACTAGCTGCATCTCTAAACATGGTACTAAAACATGCCTGTTCACAGAACTGAAGTGGCCAGTGCTTTCTCATTCCTTAGAAATACCATGGAGTTTAACTCTCTTCATTTATTTCTCCATCACATCCAGACTGTCTCACTTTACATCCCCATGCCTCTGTAACACACATGTAAAATCAGGAACTCATTAGAAAAGGCAGAGAAAATTTAAAAAAAAATGCAGAACAGCTGCTGTGCTACAGTTGAGCTTTCTAAGGAAGAGCATTAGGAAATTCTGCAGAGCAAAAGTGGTTTTGAGGAAGTAATCATGGCTGTATTTTAATTAAGCATGCATCAATTCCTGCAGTTTATCTGTCTTTCATGATATCATTGGTGTTGGTAACTCACAGTATCACAGACAGCTCATGACTGAAAGACTTCAGCACAGCTCGAGGCTCTCTACAGGGTATAAAAGCTCAGGATTACTGTGGATGCAGACCAGGGTTCTACAAAAGCAGGGGAGCTCCGAGTTCAGTGCAAAAGGGGAAGACACACTTTACACATTCTGCTCCAACTAAGCCAAAACGTACTAGTGGTAGGAAACTATATGTGCGATTCCAGGCTTTAACCCTCCTTTTTCTCATGTGTGCACTTTTCTACATATGCTCCAAGCGGGATATCTATCCCATGGGATACACATTTTTATAAATTTTTGTTAAATTATTAAAACGGTTAAGTAATTTAAAAAAGAATTTGCACCAGGTCAGAAACATGTTGTTACTTTCATAAATTTCACGCAACCTTTTATATTATGCCACTTCACACTACAAGACTCCAGGCTTTCAAACTCACATCCCTGCTAAATACTTCTAATTTGGTTGAAATAATAATAAAAAAGGCAGTTTTGCTCTGGCAAATTAAAAGATAGTACAAGTCCATTAATTTTCATAATCATATTAAGGCGTTGTAATAAAACTTTCAGTGGCTCAAGGGAAAGATTGCTTGAGACAGCAAAGTGTAATTAAGCAAAACTGTTGTATCTGTATCATTAAAGAAAATGTTAAAAGTAATTTGAGTCTGGAGATCGGCACTTCAAACCCTCCCAAGCCCTACCCTTAACCTGCAACCTAACTTTGTGGGATAAGCACATTTTGCCAACAGCAGCCTAGAGGGCTCATGAAATTAATTAAGTATGCTATCTCTTTACTATGGAAACAAACCCCATCCACATGCTGCTCGTATTTCTGGCATGACAGGCATTTGTTACAGAAGTCACTGGCATCAGTGGCTGGAATGTACAAGACTGAGCTCTGTTTCACTTCTTTTGTCTTCTGTTACCACTTCCAGACTCACACATTAGTTATGTTACGCCATAGGTATCATTCTTAGAAAGCACTTATGTCCTCTACTCCAAAATATATTACTCCAATGGTTCTTATTATGACAAAGAAAAAGCCTTCCGAAAGCGCCAAAAGAAATTCTTTGTCTTTCAGCTCCTCTTACTCTCCTCTAGAAAAGCTATGTGATTCACCAGTAGGAGGGCCGCAAGGAGGCAAGGATACATTTGCCTTGCCATCATGCAGCAGCTGTCAACTCTTCCATGCCAACGACAGACACGTGAAACTGCATGAGAACTTGGAAATGCGATATGGCACAGAAAAGGAGAGAAGCCAGGAGAAGGTTCGTCCATGCTGCTGCAGCCTCACCGAGCAGCTGAGCAGACCCATGTGCTCCGTCATTGCGTTGAAGGTAATGGCAAGATGGCAGGGAAGTCTGCGGGGCTGACAGGGCTGGGCTCAGCTCGAGGGCCGTGCTGATGGGCAGATGCCCTGGGCAACCTCCCAGAGATCTGGGGGTTTATGCCAGTTTTCCCAGGGATCCTCCAGGTCTACACATCTATCAAACCACACAAAAAGCCCAGAGTAAAGCCAAGACACCAAAACCCCCACAGAAATATTATTATTCACCCAGCAGTCACATTGGTCTTTCAGTGACCATCTACACAATCATACTTTTACTCAGATTATAGCTCTCTAAGACACCAAATTGGTTTGTTTTATAACTAGGTGGATTAATTTCCCTCTGCTTAACCATGAAATATGGATTTTAAAAACAAAAGGAGCAGAAAACTCTCAAACCTCCACAAGAAAATTATTCAGCATAGCTTAGTGGTTTAGTTACGTAGCTTTCCTCACACTGCAAATAAACTGCTTTTGTTCTCAGAAACTAAAATTCTGTAAGTGAATATGGAATACCTTCAAAAAAAAATTGTCTGTTCTTTTATAAGTAAGATATACTCCTGCATAAAGAAACGTTGGTCACCAGTTTTGAAGTGAGACGTAAAAACAGAATAAAGAAGGACACTAGGTATAAGAATAAGTGACTGTGGACAACAAGTTTGCACTCATGCAGAACCATAACGGAACCCCAGATCTCTGGAATCACCAGTACATTATTTGTGTAGGATAATCACATGATTGATGGTAAATTGATGGTGTACATATCAGTGAAGATAGCTGCAGTACCAAAATATACACATGTAAGATTATTTCCTCTTAATAGATATGACCACTACATTGGTAGGGAAAAAAAGAAAAAAAAAAAAAGAAAAAAAAAGCAGGCTGGAATCCATTACCCTACCCCTTTGACATGCTGCTCTTGGATTTCATCTTCAATTTGAATATACTCTAGTCAAAACAGGAGGAGTTTCAAAATAATATTTTACATCCAATGGTCAAGCAAATTCTTTAGACGCTATGCCAGAAATTAAAGTGTGTCTAGATTTTCTGGCTACTGTGGCAGTTGAACTTAGGACCTTTGCAGTGAGTCGCCATAGTCACACCATTACTGAGATATTACTTTCTGCAAGTACAAAGATGGGAAATTTTCCAGATTGTCTGCCAAGATTCACTGCACCTAGGATACAGAGAGTGTCATAAATAGAATTTGCCACAGCAAGCCTTGCAATAACTGCCAGAGAAACGCAACAGACCTCCTGCAGTCTGATTTAACATAAACAAGCCAAGACATGGAAAAAGTAAAAACACTGCCCTGCAGTCACTGTTTAATAGCTTTTCCAATTGAGCATGGAGAAGTCTGACGTATCGAGAATGTCTGTCTATCCAGTGCATGATGGTGCTTTCTGCGCTGCCGCTTCTGCAACATCACGGGGAACCTTTCATTCCTGCTTGGAAGACAGCAAATTTATGTACAGAAAGGGCTGAATTTAGATTATGCTGTGAACTTATATGTGAATATTATCTTTTTACTGTTTCTCCACCCTGAAATAGCAAAACAAACCCTGTGCATGTTTAAACATATGGCTTGGGTGAGGAATCAGTAAATGCAAAGCTCTTTTATTTCCTCATCAAGTCACACTTTATCACTGCTTGTGCAATCCAGCTCTCAAATTTCCTGAGGACATTTTACAAAAATAAGTCTTGCTTATGAAAACACAAGAAAGAAAAAACTCTTCATATAGTCTATTTCATTTTTTACTCATACAATTTAATTTAATTTTTAGGAATAAGAGGAATTACCTACAAATACAAGATTTTTCCATTCTTTGTTAATATATGGTTTAAAATACCTACTCCTCCTCCTGTAGGTAATCTTTTAAAGATTAAAATGTTAAAATACATTTTGGAGAACAAATTAACAAACAACTACTGTAATTGTTATTACCGTACTGTAATAAACATTAAAAAAATTATTACTTGCAAGCACAGTGACATGATTGCAGGCTGGGTATAAGTCTACTCATAAGTTCCACGTTATGAGCTTTACATTGCAGTTATGCTATGTTCCAGAATACTGGAGAATTCAGTAGAACAAAGGAATAAAGAAATGACCTCTTTAAATGCTACACTATAAAGGTAAAACTACCTTTTAAACCAAATATTATTCTATTTGTTGGAAAGACCAAACTCTCATTTTTCTTTCTGTTTACCATGACACAAAGAAACACCATCCTGTGAAAGGTCATGGTGTGTTAAGGACAAATTAGGGAACCAAAGGACAGCAGATGGAACAAGCTGCAGTGAACTCAGTGCTACTGCTCTGTGTCAAAGTGCAAAACCCTGCAGTTTTAAAAAGGGTACAGATAATAGTTTATCCAAGAAGGGAAATTTTAAAAGACTGCATCCTGAGAGCTCCATGTGCAAAGCTCATATGAACAGGACTTACATGAGCTGTTCTTCCATGTATGTCAGACCGCTCTGAACATAGTAAATTCTCCTCTTGACAAACAATTCAAATGGATAAAAAATTGCTAAAAAATATTTTAATACATCTAAAAAGCTGTTGAATGTCCCATGTACAGATTTTAAAACAAACAGATTAAGTAAAATAAAATGGTTATGTAAGACTGGGAAAATGGCCACTGGATTTGAAACGTTGTCTATCATAAACCAGTAACCTATTAAAACACAAGGGAGAGAGCAAAACTGAGGAACACGTCAAAGGCTTTATTTCAGTTTTCAGTTTAAAGCTGTGGTGACATGAAACCAACATGAATAGAATGTAAACAATTTTAGTGGTGTTTCTTTTCATTATTTAGGAAATTATAAGTTCATTTTAGTATGAATTTGATAAAATCCAGTGATTAACTAACATAGTGTTTATCTTTTTACAATACGTTCATCTGAATGCTGAGAGCCTTGACATCACTGAGAAGTTTGTCATCTAGAAAACCTCAAGAGGATTATACTCCTTTCACATTGAGCTAGGAAAACAATGTTAAATAACAGAAAATAATAATGTCATGGGATTTTTTTTTCCTTACTATTACACTGAAATGCTATCAGTTTGATACTCCTGATATGAAAAGGGAAACTGCATTCACTCCATGGCACACATGAGCTGTTTGTCACAGGTACTTCACATATCGCTGAAGATGTTGTAGGTCCTGGATATTACAAAGACTTGGGGGGACTTAGGGACTATGAAATAAATGGGGAACGGTCCAAGGCTGAACTGGTATTTTTCTGCTGATGCACAATTATCCAGTTGAGGTAACAGCTCACATGGCAGTATCTGCAGAATCATTTCTATTCTTTATTAATTAGTGCAATTTTTGTACAGTTTTTTTTTTTTTTTTTCTGGATTCTAATGGTTTGTTATACCTTATTTTATTTTTCACTTTGTAAGAGTTAATTTTGTAACATCAACACCAACAAAGAGACACCTGCAGAGCCAGAGTGAAGTCTGTAGTCACGCAAGCTTTAAATGTTTAAGCATATACAAGTCAAAAAAATAAAATTAATTAATTTTGTCCTTATCTACTAATTCTTAGCTTGGTTTTTAATCAGTGAAAAATAATGCAACTATTCTGCATATAACACAAGATCATTTTCAGTAGGAATTCAGCAGGTAAACATGGAATAGGTTTTCCTGAATTTTTGTGGAAAAAGAACTGAATTATAATCAATGGTATTCTGTGATAAAGTTGTGTTGGTCTTTAAATATATGTGGGATTTTGATGTCCTCGGACACTGATTTGTGCTTCATATCACTTTCATATCACTTTCCTATAGCTCTTTCTTACTTAGAGTGTGTATAGATATGCCAGAGTGCCCATAGTTAAACGATGTGCATGCTGCAATAGATTTACTCCTAATACCTTCTCAGTGGTCCAAAACAGTACCTGCATTGGGGATTATTTATTTGCTTTTAATTTTTCTTCCCATGGTAAAAGGTTACCTACCTTATAACTATTACTTTTGTGTATTACAAGGCTAAAAACGTTTCTTAACTACTGGAAGCAACTCGGAGGTTGCATACCATATTGTACACTGTATTGCAAGCTGAGCCTCTCAGGCAATCAGCAGCACAGGCCTCCTGCACTATGTGCTTATTTCCCCTATAACAATAGGCACAATTAAGCCAAAGCAAACCCGATTAACTCTGCTCCAGGCTAACCCCTGCATGGTCTCTGCTTCCCCTGATTAACAGTATGGGACTGAAGGACAGGAAGGTGTCGGGAAACCCCCTACGAATTAGCAAGCCTGCAAGGAGACACTGCAGGAGGGAGAAAGTGCAAGAAAGAAAGAGCAGAAGGTGGTAGTTTAAAACACTTATTAAAGGAGTTAACAAAATAAAAGGATGTAATTTAAATCACTAAATGACAGAATCCTATTGTGATGAGACAGTGCAGCATCTGAAAGTGGATACTCCCTGTAAAGATCACACATGTACCTGCACAATAGCATTAGATGAGGATGGAATTATAAATCTCAGTGACAATGGACTTTGTGGGTTCAGCCTCCTTGCAATAATTGGAATAGCTTTTCTATTGATAGTTGTAATCATACGCAATATAAAGTATTTATTAGTGCCCACCTGCTGCTGATAGTTTTAGTGCCCCTTACACAAAAGCCAACAATAACATCAATCAGCAACTCATTAAAATGACACTCAAAACCATGCCAGCAAAATGTTAAAATGTATTTGAAATATGTTCTGCTAGCTTTCCACTATTCCTATATTCAGTGAGCACCAAGGTATGAGCCAATACGCAAAAGCTCAGATGTTGCTGTAATTTTAGCACAGAGTAATGTTAATTACAACATGTCAAGATATATAAAAATTAAATTAATAAAAGGAGTCTTAATTTCATTTTTGGTGCGTAGTGCATACAAGCTAGAACTCCTACTTGTGTTCGTCAGTCCGCTGCTGTGCTGTTTTGGACTTCTATAGCATTGTAGCCTGTGTGGAAGAAGTGCCCTCCCCCCTCAACAGCAGTAGGCTGCTGAGAGATTGTTCAAAGATAAAAATGTGTACCATGAAGTCCCTGAAATGTCATGATAAACGAACTCAAATGTCACTATTAAAATATTTCCTTTCATCAGTTTCACAGCACAGATCTCCCATCGCAATGCCAGAACTGACTCAACTTTGCTAACACTTCTGTGGGAATACTGAATGGCTTTTGAAGGTTGAATTTAAGACAATGGCAATGCGTGTGGCATCTAAGTGAGATAGCCACCTGTAAAGTAGTTTAAAAGATACCCTCTGGAGAAAAACTCTTCTGCGTGACCCTCTTGCAGAGGAAAAAAAAAAATGAGGTTGAGTTCATCACAAGCAGATCCCTGAAACAATTCTCTCCAGGCTTCTTTGAATGTGAAAGGCATCATTTTGCTTTCAACTGACTGTGATAACAGTCTTTGAGAAAGATAAAAAAGTAACACAGCATAAGAGAGAGCTGCTTATGGAGAAAACAGAAGACTACGTGAGAAATTCAAGGCTACCAGATTTCTTTCCTCTTAGCCACTGTTATTAAGTGCCATGTTCCCAGACAGCAAGGAAAAAAATGAAAGCATTTCTTTAATGCAGTACCAAAATCCATACAACCGTGAACACTTTGTTAGTTTATTATGGGTAGCTTCTGTAACATTTCATGCCTTTCTCCCTCACGTCTAACTATTTTCTATGCAAATATCCAGGTGATGCTTAGGAACCTTTAACAAAGGGATGATAGAAAGGGAAGACTAACTACAATGCGTGTTTATAATGAGAAACGAAGCGCTACCTGCGGAGAATAATACAGGATGATCTCTCTTTGGAGAGGGGGAAAAAATCAACAACGTAACTGGAACAGTCAAATTTATAAGCAGCAATTTAGACAGCAAATATGTTGCTTGGGTTTCAGCAGTCTTAAACACTGTGAGCAGCTTAACCTTATCTCCCAGTGCCACTGCCTTCCTGGAGTAATTGATGCTCGGAGTCCCCCAATTTCACATAAACCAGGCCACTGTGTTATTGTATACAGCAATCTAACTGCTAGCAGAGACAGGAAACGGCACTGAACCCAGATCAATAGACATGTCAACAGTAAGCTGCTTAATCTAATTCTGCCTATCTCATCTTGGAGCACAGAGTTTGCAATTTTACTGCTAGGTCCCTCTGGCAGGAAATGGTTTGGAAAGTTTAGTCTTAAGAAGTTTAAGCGATATGCTTATCCTTCAGGCCCTCGAATGTTTATTCAGCAGAATAGCTGCTTTAAATGTTTTATAAATGGCAGCAATGTAAACAAGGCACTCCTGAATTCCTTAGCATCTGAAAACCATAATGGTGATTTCCTCACCGTGGACAGGGAGCTTAACACTACAGCCAATTACGGTCAGAGGTAAATTGCATTTTTACAGATGTACCAAACTCAAATAAACCAGGAAGATCAGGATAATTTTTCCAACCTCCCCTCTCCCACTTTGATGATATTCCCACATGGAAACACTTCTCTTTTGGCAATCACATTGTTCTGTTTCCTTCTTTTTTTTTTTTTTTTTTTTTTTTTTTTTTTTTTNCACAAAAATGACATGTTTCTTTGTAAGCAATATCCAACAATAAATTAAGACTGGGTAATAGGAAACTCTGACACACGCTCTCCTTCAGAAAGCAAGCAGAAAGAAAGCAAACTGATGACATTTTTCTCCATATCTTCCTACAGCCCTGACAGCACAGCTACATTCCCTTTTGATGGAACGAAGTCCATAAATGCAGGACTTTCCCCCAAACGTCAGAACTAACCATGGAAAACCTCATGGAAAGCACCTGGGCAGACAGCAGCAATGCTGTCACAGCCGCAACATGGGGCAGCTCCAACCCATGCAGCGAGGCCTCTCCAGCCACGCACCTGTCATGGCGTTATCAATGATTCCATGGTGAAAACACAGATGTATATAGATAACTTGCAGCTCACTGGTGCCTGTCCCACGTCCCCAAATGCTCAGGGTTTTCAGTCTCATCTGAACTACGATGAAATCATGTTGCATCCCTCAGGGTGTTACGGTACCATGCAATTCAAAGGGCCACCGTCAACAAGAGAGAAATTCAAGCTCCTGGTTAACTTGGGAATCACACTCGATGACTTCCAACCATGACAGACCTTTAAACTGCTTTGACAGTTTATTTATCACAGGAAAACAAGTGCAAACTTGTTTAGAGAGGAGAGATGGTCTTTTCCTCAAGATACTGGGGTGGGAATCAGACAACGTGAGCTCTTTCCTCAGGTCTCCCACTAGGTGCTGATGAACTGTGCCAGCCGTTTTTAAGTGCCTTAACCCCCCACCCATAACATAAAAACTTCCTAACTGCACCAGAGTGCTGAGGTGCTCGATGCATTTGTGTCCATGCAGTGCTCAGACACAACAGTGTTGAGCCACACAGAAAAGTCAATAAGTGAACTCCATAAATGTTACAAAAGCCCATTCCAAACCCCAGCTTGAAATCATGGGACTGCTCCCTTGAGTTAGTGTCTTGGAAATAAATTTAGCGAAGATTCCAGGAAAAACATAGCAGAGACTAAGATTAAGAAATAGTAAAGACACAATTGCAATTCATATAATTGTGCATTACTTAACAAGCACATTGCTTACTACTGGAAGTCTTGCAACACACTGAATACTTCGTATGAGGAAATTTTGCAAGTATCTGCAGATATTCCATGGAGTATTCAGTTAACACCTATGAGCTTACTTGTTATTTTAATGTGAACAAAACTCTCTTGGACTAAGATTCAAATGGAAAAAGTTTGCAGAGCTGGCCTAAAATCTCTTCCAGCTTCCCTTCTTTCTGTTGAGAAAAGTTTTACTCCTTTGCCCTAAAAGCTGAAACTATAGAACATTTTTTCTAAAGATCACAGCATACCACGAATAATCAAAGACAGAGCTGAAGAGATTCTTTTGTCAACAATTCATGGACTCAGCTACAGCCATTTCTAATAAGGAGTAATTTAGTAAAAATAATACAAATCAGAGGAGACAGACTATCCATGAATACCAAAGGCACTAATTTAGTTCAATTAGTTCACTTCAAATAGAAACTTATGGCGTACAAGTCTATTTTGGTTTCAGACTTGTCCCACCCCCAGTCCACATTTTCAAAGACATAGTATATTCAAAATGCTAATTAACTGCCAGTCCTTTTAAACTCATGTATATCCCTACAAATCTGACAGTGTGGGGGTTTTACGTGGATGTAAGACTAAGAAATTACATTCTCATTAAAATGCAAACAAATCAGAAAAGCCTCACTTTAATCCCTCATAAGCCAATATTAGAACAAGCATACTTGCTCTAATACATACATATCTAAGCAAAATACTTATAGCAAAGAGCAGCTAAGCATATGAACACATTTTCTAAGACTGATGAAATTCACAGTGACCCACTCACAGAGATCTTCACTTGAGGAGGTCTCAGTGCTTGTAACTTCATCTTTGTTTTAATGCAACCTGCCCATTCTGTGGATCACACTGTGAGTTTTCTGCCCTTGCTTTTCATTTAACTCCTCCTCAGAGAAACAACTCTGGTATATAGCTAAACGGTAATTAGTCAATCAACAATGCCACAAGCCGGAAATAATCCATTGTACCAGCTCATACCTTTAAAAAAAAAAAAATTTCTTTACAGCAATCATGTTGTGCAACACTGAAAACAATATAATCATCATGCATGTGTTCCTTACTATTTGCCACTCTTCTCAATATAAATGAAGAAGTAATCTCTTCATAGAAGGGGCTCTGTATCTACAGGCATTTTTTTTGTACCTACAGCAAGCGGAGTCATTGGTCATTTCCACAATTCAAGTAAAGTGATTATTCCCTCAGATATGGAACAAAAAAAAACTACACTGGGAACTCAAAAACCTTTCAACTCTAACATAAAAGTGCAAAAGTGTATACAGAATCTGTTTGTCAAGTGGTAACAGCACAGCTTGGAAAAAGAGAGCATGACTCGTGGTTTTGAGTGGAAGAATTAATACTCTTATGTTTTAAATCTTGACTGAATAAAGAAGAGTTGCTCATAAGGTATATCAATGGGTGTTTATGAATTTTTAAGCATTAGATCATTTTTTAAATGAAATTAAATGATAGCAGACCCCAAAGTTTGGTTTACCTGTCTCAGATCTCAGACATTTAATTCCTTTCCTTCCACATACAGTTTGAACAGTCAGTGTTGTACAAGCTACCTAATACCACCAGGACCATGAGGAATCCATCTTCATAGCTCATGGTATTATTACAAAATTTGAAATACATGTAACTCAGTCGGGGCAAAATTTAAAATGAGCATGTTCAAAATATGGAAGCACAACTGTTTAGCTGAGGATCTCTGTATATAAATGCCACATGAATTTTTATGATGTCCTGATACTTCCAAACAAAAAAGACAAAACCAGATTCCTCTTTTAAACCTCCCACACCATCATCTTGAAGATGCCACTCCTTGTACCACTCTGGCTTATAGGAGACTAGATACAAATTCAAATCCTGCAAACTAGCATATAAAAAATATGAACATAGGTACTTACCAGTTGTTTATTGTTTGTTTGTTTTTCTTTTTGTGGTTGTTGTTTTGTCTTGTTTGGTTTTGTTGATTTTTTTTCTTTTTAAAGTGTGTGGGACTTTGAGTTGGTATCCAATTTCCACTGAGACTGTCAACATTTAGATGCCTAACTTGCTTATGCACTTCTGAAAACTCTACTGCATGCTTAAAATCTTGCTCTGGTTAGCCTGTAATATTGACAACACAGCTACAATCGTCATTACTTTATGACTTTCCTGAGCCAGGAGAAACTGCAGGCAGTCCCGCCAAGAGGGCTAAGTCAAATTGATGGGTAGTTGTCTTTTTGACCCTTTTGTTTAACAAATGCATCGGCTGCTTTTGTATCTGGGCTTAGATAAATGAGTTACAAATTAAAAGAAACGTTTTTATGATTCACTGCAGTAGCTTGCTTTTTGCGCTTTTCTCTTTTGTGATACAAGGTTAAAAGTGACTGGTAAACCTTTTAAGGTTATTGAAACTAAATTATTAACGCTGAGTTTCACCTTCCTTTTGTCCTCTTCATGGCATTCTCCCTGATTGCTTACTGCTACTCCACTCCTACAAGTTGTAAATCAAATGAAAAATCTTTAAAGTACAAAACCATCTGATTAAAATTTTCATCCACAAGGGAACCACAGATATGACAAGAAGCCACATTATGCAGTTTTTACATTTAAAACATCTGACAGTCTTTTTTTTTTTTCCTGTGTGTGAAAATTGAGCTCTTTCATCTTTGGAAGCAGCAAAAAGGATGATTCTCACTCATAAAACCCATTTGCAAACTTCAAAACATCTTTGATATTTCCCTCCATTGCATGACTGCATTCAGTGCATTATATGCAAGCATAATATGTTGTGACATGCAACTAGTCTGGACACATTTGAACTTCTCGCAGTTCAGGTCTGTATACCTCTCACACTGGCTGAGATTATTCATTAAACTCAGCATCAGATCACTCACAAGAGAGCTGGGCAGTTGGGAACATAAATGGAAAATGTGGTAAGCCATGATCCAGAGGTCTAATTAAAGCCTGTACCAATACTATACCAAGCCTATACCAAGGGAAGAGATACATCTTTAAGGAATGAACTCTACCTAGATGGAAGCCAAATAGTTATTTACATTTTTTGTGAGCTTTTTGATGCCATGCCTGTATTATAGAATCATAGAATCATAGAATCATCGAACGGCTTGGGTTGGAAGGGACCTCAAAGATCATCTAGTTCCAACCCCCCTGCCATGGACAGGGCTGCCAGCCACTAGCTCACTAGGTCAAACTGCCCAGGAACCCATCCAGCCTGGCCTTGAACACAGCCAGGAATGGGGCAGTCACAACTTCTCTGGGCAGCCTGTGCCAGCGCCTCACCACTCTCTCAGTGAAGAATTTCTTCCTGACGTCCAATCTAAACCTCCCCTCTTTCAGTTTTATCTAAGATACAGGTTTATTTGACAGTATACTTCTGAAAAGTTGGCAAACAATACTCTTCTTAATGCTGCTTTTCAGCTGCAGAGTATAGTATGATACATCACCAAGTTTTCGAGATACGAGCTCCTGATACTCCAAAACAGAGCAAACCAAGCAAACTGCTGCATTTCAGTTTTCATTGGATTTCATAGCTGCTGCACATTTACGGTCTGCTAGGTTGGCACAAAGTTACTGCTCATATGCCAGAGCGGTAAGAGGTTCTTTTCTCCGACAGTGGAACTTCTGAATCAGAGTTAAAACATCAGCTTGAATCATCAGCAGGCCCTGAAGGAAGCCTACGGTGCTAATACTGTAGTATTTAGCATCTGAAAACATGCTAATGTCTGATAACACATTCATTGCTAAGATAACAAAGTTACAGAGAAGCACTGAGATCTCATTAAATAAAAGCAATGTCCGCTTTTATTTAGATTCTCTTTTAGCCCATTGATACATTATTCAAATACAACAGCATCAACACGGTGTCCAGTCAGTTGATTGTCAGAGTCCTAAACTGAGTATTTGAGATACTATCTTAAGAGCCAAAAGCACAGAAATAGTGCTCACACCTCATACAATGCGCACACAGTGCTTCTATGAGGAATAATGTCAGTCTCAGAGTACAGAGAAAAAGCGAGGCAGGAAAACATTCATGCACAGCGAGCTTCAGGAAGGCATCCCAAGGGCTTACAGAGAATGACTGAAGTAACTATAAAACAGACCACATTTAGGTTGATACTGCTAATCAAGAGAGGCTTCTTAATGATGGGAAGGTCTCAAAGCTAATGTTTGCTTTTTCTTTTCCTTTACTTAGGATTCAAGGTACCAGCTGCATTTTATGTTTCATAAAGAGGAAAAGCACCTTCTCAGCAGGACCTGAAAGTGCTGACAGCAAACTGCATGGGAAGGTGTGTTCCTCTGTGAGGCCCAGACGGGACTAACCTGCAAGCGGTAGCTGAAGATATAGCGATGGGACTAACCAAAGCCTTGAGCCAAAAGACAGCAACATGTTGGCATTTGTGCCACACACAGTCTAGCACTCTCATCTTCCCTTAATGTGTTAAAATCTATATTGCCTTTTCCTATGGAAAAGCGATGTGGCAATGTCTTCTTGTGGAAACCTGAGCAAGCTGCACATGGAACATGGGAGCTTGTGCAGTTTCTACTTAATGAACGATTTGTTTTCTCAGATCTCAGTTTGTCTTCCTTTTCCCCTACCTTTTTCTTCTTGCCTTTGTTTTGGTGTTCAGACACTTAGACTTTCACAATCAATCAGAGCAAAGTAGCTCCCATAACCTGCTTAGAAGAAAACATTTTCCTCCTCAGCCCTCCAACCCATTCCCTAGAAAGCAGCTGTTTCTGTAAATATAGAAGGCAGCAGCATCTGAAAAAATGAGTACGACATTACATGACAGAAGAAATCATTTCAGTTCTGCCATCCAGCTGCTTTGTAGAACCAGAACATATTTAATTAAAGGTATAATATGTATGATTTTGGAGATCTGATAATACAGTATGCATTACAGGAGTCACTGGACAGAATGCAGAAAGGCACAGGCATAAATATCCAGGACTCCTCAGCAAGATGCCTTAAACTTCAGGGGAAGAGTCATTGTCTCTTCTTTGGCCCAAGAAATTCTCTGCTCTACAGTGGCACAGTTGTGACAAAGGGAGAAACGCGGCACAAATCACTGCGCTCCAGGCAGCTGCAGACTGCCCATCAGAGCACCTTCTGCAAAGTGGCATCTCCCTGGCCACACCGAGGTGAGAAGTGAATTCCTGCCTTTCATTTGCTAAAAAACACTGTACCCGCTGTGGTGCGAGACGAGGAGCTCGGCTCCTCTCTGTGCTCACAGCCACTGCCACACGCTGCGAGGGGCCTCCCGCTGAGTCAGGGCTCGCAGCACACAGATGGGAGTAGGCAGGGAAATGTCAAGCTGCTCGGATTAGCACGGCTTCGGTCACGCACTGAAGCAGAGCTCAGGGCACCAGAGGAATCCTAAATTAAACACAAAGCATCCTCCCCAGTTTAGACACCTCGGGGTTTGGGAGCAGCAGAGCAAAGTTCTCGCATAATGCTTTCAGGTTAAGGAGCTTCCAAGCTGAAAGGTAAATTTAAGTGCTTTTATAAGGCTGCATCCCAGTAGTAAAGGGATCTTGTCCTGGCAATGAGGTAAAGCCATCACATTAAAAATGAGATACAATGCTTTTTGTTTTCAAATCACTTGGAACACATACAGGGAGTTAACTTTTTACTGTTATTGTTACCAGTCCCCTTGAGGGAAAAGCAATCTTCCCCATTGACTCATTCTATGTACAGAATCTTTTTTTGTTAAACCTATTTCAGTAATTGGGAATTTTTATTCCCCATCTAGTTCTAGCACAACTGGTAGAAACTGCATTTTTGAATCTATGAGAGCAAGCTAGCAAGTGGCGTGAATGTGTACTCACATTCAATAAATAACCTTTTCGGCAGTCTGTAACACAGTGATGAGTGTTACTCAGCTTGATCTGATGCACAGTTTTTAAATCTTGTACTCTACTTCTCTCTATGGTTTGGTGAAGGCTATTTTCAGTTCAAACTGTTTTCCTTCAGCATTTTCTCCCAGCTTCTCTGCCCTCTCTAACATCCATTATTGGCTCACTCTCTTCAGTAAAGGACTTGTTTCATTGCCTTCCTTTCCATTTCCTTTGTACTAATTCTGTCCTCTCTTGGTCTTCTCCTTGATTCAAGGTGAGAAGCCTGTCCTGGTCTTTCCCTGCACATCACTTAAAGGAATGTTCTGAAGCTGAAGCGGGTGAGAATTTGACAATGACACCTTCTGAACAGAGATACAGCAATAGTCTTTTTGCATTATACTTCTGTACATCAATGCCAAATCACAGAGAAACAACAAAAAGTAGGCCTTCTCGATGAGGTATTTAAAAATAGAAATAAAAATTTACACTCAATTCTCCTTCTGCAAACATTACTTTTCCAATTGATTATGAGGGTCATTTTATTCATTAAAGGAGCCATCATGCTCAAAGAGGAGTGATGGCAGGAAGGACAACACAGCCACGCTTTCAGAATATTTTCTCTTTCTACTACTCCTGGCCCAGATGTTCAGAACCCTCCTTGCTTCTCACATAACTTTCACTGGGAGAGGACACACAGTAAACACTTAAACATTCGGAAAAAAAAAAAAAAACAACACAACAACACTTCTTAAGAGAGCTTCTACCATATTCCTGAACAGCAGTTCATTGTTCCCTTGCCTTGGATAGTTTTAGCTTTAGGTCTTTATTTTACTCAAAGATCTCTTACTTACCAATGCCCTGACCTTGGCATCTGTGCTACTCCTCCTAAAGCTAATGTGATCTGCTCACACAAAGCAGACTATTGCCAAGGAGCATAAGCAGCCCTAGTGATGTCACTGAACTCATTAAAGATATAGTTGACTTCTTGGCCCTAGAAAACCTAATTATTAAACGTAACCTTAGCTGAAAACAGTAGTGCTTGTTGATAAGCATAGCAAAACAATAGGTGTTTTGTTCAAACATAAAAATAGTACGTGACCAATAAATACGAGCTCCTACTTTATAACTGTGGCAAACTGTAGTTAACTGTGGAATTCCTGAGATAACTGATATAAAAAAAGAATGGGGTATTTTGAAATACAATCACATGCATACTTAATGCAAACATAATTCCTAATGTAATTCACAGCATTAGCACCAGCTCTAGAAAACTCCGTGGTTCCTTTTAGTAAACGGCAAATGCTGTACATTTTCATTCTGAGAACCTATTAGGAAGCTAATCCCAATGCAAAATGCCTGTAATCTATCTTCTGAGAATTATTTTAAAATATACCTTTTATAGCAAATGCAAAACACACTAACTGTGTTGTAAATGTGACTGCTATATTTATTTGTTGCTATAGCTATGGATTGCAAATTTAGAAAGGAAAAATACACTCCACTTACTACCACTAACAATAAGAGCCTTATGCTTCCACACACTATTAAACATGCCACCTCCCACTGGTGATATATAAATCACAGCGCTGTTGAGTCAGTTTATCTCTTTTAATACATTTGCTTTTTGAAATTTCTTCTATTTGATGTATTTATTTTATCTATGATTGTACATTAAACAAACAAACAAATGAAAACACAACTACCCAATGACTTCTGGGTCACTGCAGTCCAACAATAAAATTTACACAAACATCTAAGGTCAGTCTTGAAGTGCAAGTAGCTAAAGGAACAGTTTTAAAATAGAGATTTCAAGTGAGTGTTCTCCAGGGTTAAGATGCTGTCTTCAAATTGCCTGGAATATGTCTACATTTATGGATGTCTTTTCCTCTCTCTCTGTTCCTATAAAGTAAGTTGAAAACAATGATCCCCAAATAGTAAAAGGCCAAACTGAAGAGAATATAAAGGCCTAAATACCAAAGCCCCAAAATAATTTTGCTTTGTGTGGTGCAGCTTTGCAGATATATTCTCAGGCTTTTACCTAGGATGACAATGGACATTCCATTGTCTTAGGCATTTAAGGTTGGGTTGGTAAAGTTACCCTGGTGATTATGCCATGGAGCATAATCAATCCTGTAGAGACAACACTGATCTGTTAGAAAAGCTAACACAAGCCTTTTGCAATTTTTTTTTGTTTAGGTATTCCAGCCTGGTTTGTACAATAGTTTTCTCGCCTCCTTGTTGCATTCTTCAGGATTTCATAAGACATTTTTGCATGAGACGTGATCAACCTCAATCTACAAGCTAGCAGATAATTTCTCATAAAGCATCGCTGTAAGTTTGAAGACTGCCTGCAATGCATTAAAAGACAAAAACTGTACAGAAATAAAAGAATATGCATATAGGTTTTATCACTTAAGAAAATAACACTAAAATGTATGTGAATGGTTAAAAAACCCTGCAGTTGAAAATAAATAAAAAATAAATAGTACACCAGGGGAAGGTAGTTAAATCAAACACACATATGTGAGTTTCGAATAGAAAAAAAATCCTTTTTTTT
>VXAV01007620.1:392236-407041 GCA_013399715.1 Alectura lathami
CCAAACTGATCTGTATCTGTGTGCAAATTGCACTAATATTCCAATGCAAAATATTATGTCTAATTCAGTAATAATATACTTAAAATAGCAATATACTCTTAAACTGAAGAAAAGTGACAGGTTTTGATCTACCTTTATAACTATCTTGGTTCATCATAAGAGGTAGATGCATTTAAAAGCACTGAAAATTATAAAACCAAACTGATACTACTAATTTACAGCAATGGGTGCTAGCTAGCAGCCTCTCAGAATAAGGGCAATAAGGATGGTCAGCCTTCGGTGGGCCCCATTTCACCTCCTTGATCTGTAACCCGGAGTGGGAAGTTCATTTCCCTCTTATCTTTCTGTGCATTTTCCCACTGCAGCCATTTGTGGAGGTACCAACCTCTGCCGCTTTTGTAAAAACAAACAAATAGCTCTCATGCTTCAGATTACACAGCAAGCCAACTTGAAGAGAGAGGAAGCAAAAATACCAGGGTTTATGTGAGGCTGTCGCTGTGGTAAATGGAAAAAGGCATGGTTCTCACAACAGTATCAGTGTTTGGTATCTATTCAAAACAAAACAAAACAAAACAAAAACAAACAAACAAACAAAAATAATAAAAAAAAAAAACAGAACTTTCAAGTAATTAAAGTAAGAGTCCTGAATAGAGTTCACTGTAAGTCTGCCACTTACTCCACCAAAGTGGTAACCCAAACAGGGAATGTAGTTGCATACTTTCACAATAGGGAGTCTACATAAATCCTCATGAATTTATATTAAACTTGTCTTATATTCCATCAAGATGGAAGAACAAAAGAAAACAACCAACGTAAGATAATAAAATGCCAATGCTAATAGTGTCTATTGGGTTCTAAATACATGGGTCCATGAGAGATGCAGCTAATTTTTAGGCAGTCCTGGGGGTAAGGATTACTGGCTTATAGGATGAAGGATAGAGGAACAAAAAAACCCAATGTGTTAGTGCTAAAGTGAAATTAAACCCCACGAAGAGTCTCACAGAGGCTCTACCTAATCCTTCTCCAGGTTATCAGAGAGGAAGAAAATACCACAATGACTTCCAAGTATTATTTTCAGTTTTAAATGTGACAGAACTGCAAATAGTTTGTTAACCCACTTTTCTCCACAGGGTTGTCTTGGAAAGTCTGTTTGATGATCCCACAATGGCACATGTGCCATTTTCTAGGCCAGAAAAGTCTTTCCAGAAGCCAGATTCTCACAGGAATGAAGTTTTGTTATGCTGCAAAAGGGTGACACTCTGGAAGATAAGGATTTAAAACCTACTACTTTAATTTCTGAAGTTTAGGGAGCTTGCATAACAAACAGGTGCCAGCTCTGAAATGATTGCAAGCTAATGAAGTATTTATGGTATATTTACCCACATGAGTGGTACTCTCCCCTGCAAGTATGCAATCCGTAGCACTCTGTTGGTAGAGGGTGATAAACAGAATGAAGAACAAAGAAACAGGGCTTAGGAAAACACTTCCACATCAATGAACAGAAGTAGACACAAGTAGGAGGGAAGAGCTTATTCGGAATCTTGTTCAGCCTGGGCTGTTAGCCTTTTGCACAGCTCTGTAGGTTTTAAATGTCATCGGTTAGACAGTTTACGGCACCACGGCCTTTCCCTTTGTGCAGTGTCTAAAAATCTCTTCATCTGAGAAAAAAGAAATACCCTAGCACTTATGGGATGTATTGCTCTGAGTAATAACTCATATCTTCATCTATTATGGGACTGGCAATAAGCTCAGATTTCTATGCATAAACGATTCGTCAGACTTTAGGCACACTCCTGTGACTGACACTACTAATAAAGAAGTTTAATATAGCCGCAGAAGTGCCTTGTTTTTCTAACAAATATTTATCCAGGCATTGCAATACAGTATTTCATAGCTTTCACAACCCATTCTGCCATTGCTAAGAATCATTCTACACACACCAGAAAGACGGGGTCTGCTTATTTCACTTTTAACATATTCCTGTACTGTATTAGAATGCTTCTTTCCAGCTTCCAGGATTCATTACTCTTGTGCCAATTTAAGCACAAAGATACTACTGAGTGAATAAAAGTTAACATCTAAAATGTTCTCTTTTTCTTTTTAGAAAAGCAGTAAGCAAAGTATGCAGCCTGAACTTAAAAACAGCATATTTGTCACTTAGCACCAAACAGATGACAGTTAAAGCAACTGGGGTGATTTTCAGTTCCCTAATATTCCTTTGACATAACTTGATTCCACTTCTGATAGAAACCAGTTCANTTCTTTTTAATGGCAAAATGCATGCAAAAAGCTTATGATTATGGTATTTATGTTTCCATTAAAATGTCCTCTGCAAGCTGTTGGAGTCCAGCCTACTATTTTCAAGCTATTTAGATTTACAGCAGCACAGTGCCTATTTTATCTCAATTATATTTCAGGACAATGCACTCTTGGTGGGAAATGATTACATAGTGACAACCAGTAAATGTCCATTAGGAGTTGTCTTTCTACGTACTGCTCAACTATGGATGTCAGGTGATTGCTACAAAACCCCGTTGTATAGCATCATTGCCATCTACATGAAAAACACTATTGATCAGTAGTGCAGCTTCTCTTCCCTATGATACAAAACATACTAGAGACATTTCTCAAATAAGCTAAAAGCTTTATCCACAAGAACACAATTCTCAAGACACTTCTTTCCAGTACTGTAAAATAAACATAGATTATACATTCCACCTAGATTTTGCTCCATTAATGGTAACATAAAAAGTTGGTAAGTGAAAAAAATGCTTAGCAGACTGTCTCTGTAAGCTGTCGATACCTAGGACAGAGCTAATGCAGAAAGAGCAGCTGATGGATATGCAGCTATACTGATTACCAATCACCCCCAACAGATTTTATTTATTCACTAATTGCTAGAATTTCATTTCCCCTAAGCAATAAAGTGCTCTCCCGTTAAGGAAAAGTCTCTGTTTTAATTCTTTAGGATCACAATTGGAAAATGCTTTCTTAGTGCTACTGGAGAGAATTGCTACAGGTAGTGTAACTGGAATTACAAATGTGTCTCAAGATTCACAGGAACTACACTTACACGTGGCTTACATAGAAAGCTCAAAATAAAGAAGCTTTCATATTTCAAGTACATATTTAAGAGATAATAACTATCACTGAAATAAAAAAAAAAAAAAAAAAAAGAAAAGAAGAAAGCCACCAATATCTATTGATGATTTCTTTAAATCTGATCCAACATAAATCTGCATTAAGGTAAATCTAAAACAATTTCAAGTCTTATAAGGAATTTTCAAGTAAAATTTGCTATTTATAGGCTTTTTTTTTAACAGTGATAGTTGGTAGGATAGGTGAAGCAATGTTACTTCAACACCTATACTGATGTGCAAGTTTCCAGTGTGTAAGTCAACATCTCTTTCTCCTTTGCTGTACTTTGGCATTATGCAACTCATTTTCTACTTTAGAGAATGGACAAAACGATTAGGGAATAACCATTTTCTTCATCTTTTTATTGTTTTGTACTATCTGCCAATTACAGTCCTTGAGATATGGACAAATATTAAATACACCTGAGAAGGAGAACAAAAAAACAGGCATGGTTTTAACCTTGGTTTCAAGTCAGGTTATAAAATGATCTGGGGATCTCTGCCTGATCACTTGGCAGCACCAGCGCTGGGTGAAGCACTACAGCAGTTGTCCTCATCATATCCTCAAACTTGCAAAAAACCCACTCTTATCCTTTGTTCTGATAAAGCAGTCCACATACTTGTCCTCCACTTTGCTATCATCCATATGCCACGACACAGTTAAATTTGCATCAGTTGGTGGCATGTGTTGATGAAAATAAGAGAAGTTTAAGGAATATTAAAGAAAAACAAACCCTGACAAGGCCTCACAGACAGACACAGTAATTCTCTTGCAAGTTAAGGAAAAATTTGTCATGTGTTGAACAGTGGTATGCAAACTATTATGGGACATTTTGTTATAGGCTTCTTTGTAAGTGACTTTTAAATAACCTTTTGGACATATTTAAATGTCAGATTTTGTTTGGCACTAAGCACCAAACTGTAACAGAAATAACATTTCCCGTATAAACAACGCTGCTTTTAATATGTACGTGCTAAAGATTTGAGACAGCCTGGCCATTACCAGCTCCTGGCAGTTCAGCACGGGGGTAACGTGCTGCTAGCCAATTCTCTTCCCATCCATAAAGGCTGGAAGGGGCTCCTTCTATTTAGGTGACCTCTGAAACTCACAGAGGAAAGGAAAAGATGGAAGGGCAAAGGGGTAAAACAGAGGGAAAATAACACTTCCTGCAGGTGAACGCTAACGTAAACAGTATTTTAAGGATGCAGAGCTGTAACCAAGTATTTCTCCTCAAATTTCTTGTAGCATTAGCAGGACAAATCAGCCTGCAGACACAAGAGCTCCCTGGAGAAGTGCCTCATGAAGAGGTACTTGGGCAACTGCTATGGCAAGTGAGAAGCCCTACACACACAGGGTAAGGTATCCTACAGAGAGGGTGACATCTCAGCTAACTACTGCTCAAAATGATGCTCAGCTGATACTTCCTTAATGCACCTAAGACAAAGATTGCAAAACACAGAGCAGCCTTGGGAAGATTGCTCAGCCACAAGCTCATGCCTCAGTCCCCCAGACAGACACTTCAGAGGACACTGGTAGTAAATAACCATCTTTTTCCATCTGAACTATTTCTTTCCAGGTATTTTTTTGCTGGATGTCCCATCTTGTCCCCTTATCACTAAACCAGGCGAGGCTTTTTCTTGCTCCCCTCTGGTTCCTGACTTTCATCTTCTGCCTCTGCTTCAGCCAGGCTGGACCTTTTGTCCCTCTGTGGCCCAGCTGTATGCCCTGTGACGGGCACTCGGTGCTCCTGGGCTCTGGCAGAGCAGCCTGAATGTGCAAAACTGCCACGCTGCTCTTCCATCCCACCCTTATCATTAACATCAGGCTCCCTCAGTACGCCGTTATCTTTGGTTTTACTCACTCTCTCCCAGATCTTTTATCAGCAATCACACAGTTAGCTGGGTCACACAGGTCATATATTTCGCTGTACCAGGTTTGCATCAAAGAACTTTTTTTTTGTTGATGTGACATTGATGCCGTTCAACTCAGGCATGAAACACTGCCTTTGGTCTAACAAAAACAGCTGTGAGAGGCACCACGTGGCAGTGATACCCAATGAAGCTATCTTGATTTCCAGAATAACAAAAGTGCTGAAACGTCAGGCACTTGGGCATACCAGTGCCTGTCACTGTAAGGCTACATAACGTAAAATTTCAAGGCTATAGATGATGCTGCCTGCTTTTCAAATTCTTTTGCTTCCTTCACTGAAATAACATGCATATCCATAACATACAGACTATGTTTATTTAATACAAAAAGTAGTGCAATACAGAATAACCCTATGAGTGAGAAAATAAAAAGGCAATTTTGCAACTTTATTTTAATAAAAATGTATGCATCTGAAATGTCCTTACCTGTCATGTTAGAAAATGTATTTTTTCCAATATTATGTAAAGTAACATTTGAAAAATAGATCCAGGATCATTCAGTCCTCATTTAAGAACTTTTAGACAATTAGCTTAACACTTCACGACAGCTGCTTTCCTTAAGACCAAATGCCAGATGACTTCACTACCACTCAGAAAAGAATAGGCAAGATCAATGCCACTCCTTATGCAGAGCTACACAGACCCCAAACATTGTAACCGAAGATACCCTTCTGTCCATTTAAGTGAAAGTCTCATATTTTTCTTCTGGAAAGAACAGGGCAGAAAACAAAACTACAAATGTTTTTACTATCAGCTAAATTAGTAACCTCTGAATGAGTTAACACCTCCCATACTAGGATTTCAATGTTCATGTTTGTAAGGCTGAGAAAATGCAGAACTTCAACATCATAGATGTCAGCCAAGAAAACAGATGTATTTTCATTGTTAAAGTACAAAAAAGCTGTGAATGTTGCCTTTGGTTATTCCTACTTTATGTTAGTTTGCATGCCTGTTTTAGCTTGAGGTTTTGAAAACTCCATCAACAGAAACCAGAAATTTGCCTGATTTCAACATAAAACCTAGCATGACATAGTTCAGATAATGTAACCCCAGGAAAGGTATAAATCATAAGCTACAGCCCAAGAAGAGAATGTAACTCATAAGTCAAGCTTGGAGCTTACTCACTTGGTCTGTATTTTATCAAAAAGTTCCACCTGTTATACCAAAGTTCAGAACTGTGGTAAGACTAGAATCCAGATAAGCTTTAACACATTTTTGCTTTAATGGTAAGACTTTCCAGAAATCTTGTAACTGCTGTGAACAGATTGGAAAGGTTGTATTCCACAGCCATATTAGTTAGAGATAAATAAGCCAGGTGATGTCACAAGTTTGAATTTAAATTGAATTATACCAAACGGAGACTCTAAAACTCAAAACCACTTGAAGAATGCGAGAAGAATATCTGGCTTTTTGGGATAAAAACTTCACATCCCATTCTGTTACTGTTTGATTTGTGGGAGTTCAATACTTTTCTACATAAAAAGGCTTTTAAAAAGCCATTAATAAAAATGGAGCTCTCGCTTTCCAACTGATGCACAGTCACCTCCCATTAGACAACTGTTATGAGGTGGGATTTTGAAAAAGTGCATTGATTGCTGTCTGGTGCCTACCTGTCTACAGGTGAAGATTTTGAATTTCGTGGTTTCTTCACTTGGGCGTACAAGGCTTCAACTGTCTGCCCTTCCCTCGGGCTCTGTGGTCTGCTGGTCAGAGTTATCGTGCCACTATTTGAAGAAGAGTCATAGGAAGCAATTCCAGCATACATTGGGTCCGCATCACAGCCAAACGTCCGGTTAAAATCCTGTATCTCAGCATAGTCGCGTTCACGAGCTTGTCTCTCTCGAAATTCTCGAGTTTTTGCTTGAATTCTGAAAAATTAAAAGAAGGCTGAAACTAATTTTTCCCCCCATTCATTTGAAAGCAGCAGTTAACAGACACTTTGGGCAGCCCATCTTAACGAAACCACTGATGTCTTTCAAGTTTCAGATTGCCATGGAGTCTCAGGAGTACATCGGATATTGAAGTCTAGATCTAAGCAATGCCACAGTCAACAGGGGGGTTTAGGGAAGAAGTTTGATTATCCACAGTCTTTTCTTCCATTATTAAGTGAAAAAAGGACTAGCCAGAGTTGCCAGAGTTTATCTGTTGTTCTATGCATCTTAGGATCTTTGCACTGTTACCTGTCTGAGAATGGCCAGACACCACCCATATCATACTGTACTCCATCAAAACCTGACAGGTTTAGTGGTTCTAACGCCTGCCTTTGGACATGAATTTTAATGCACTTTCTTAGCCCAATGCTAGAAAAGTTATACTTCCTCCAAACTTTAAAAACCTAGTAAGGCTAAAACACACATATATACTTCTGTATGTATGTATACAGTAAATAGCAGAAGTAGTTTCTTGTATAAATTGTTTAAAACGTACATGCTTTGTTTAAAATGTAAACAAACTCAATCTAGCACCTCCTAAAAGTAGGCAGTTTCCTCACAGAAAGTACCAACATGTGCTGCATTAAAGTTACAAAGAAAAGGTGATGCTATATTCGCATTTTGTATCTCAGTGCATTTCCTTAGCTATATGATAAAAAGTGACAGACAAAAACAAATGATATTTAGGAATCTGACACATACAAACTGAGTGCAGGTCATATTTTCAAAAGCACACAAACTTATTACTAAAATTTGATTTGGGCTTCAAAGTTTCATTGCCATTTTAGAAAATTTGATGTATCACACACATGCATAGTGAACTGAAGGAAACACACACACCCCAACACTGTCTCTCCAGACCAATTTAATGCTCTGTCATCATTTCAAAATGAAGCACTCAGCTGTCTCCTCCCTTCCATTAGCAAAATGTGCTCCTTCTTCATCTAATACAGTCATGGCTACACAGTGTGACAACACCCATCCATTCAGACCACAGCTTTGGACACCCCCCCACAACGTGCCATTTCCAAAGGCAGCTGCTCACCGACTTTTAACAAGAGCAGCCTGCTCAAAGCCTCTGTCCCTTCTGAAAGAAAGCCTTGCCTCTTCAAAAATAAAAAAGCCTTAAAGTTAGGTTACTTTTTTTGGAATTTTTTTTGGAAATTTTTGAAATTCTAAACTTAGCCATATGATGTTCAAGATGAGTTTTTGCAAAAAGAAAAGGGGATGAACAAGGAGTGGGATTCAGATTGCAGTTTGACATCACAATTTGGGTGCCTGCAGCAGGTGAGTTCATGTGAGCTGCATGTGCAGGCTCCCATCACAGCCAAAGGAGCCGCAAGCCAGCAGACTCCAGAGAGTTAAGGTGCTCCTGTGCCAGCCAGCGTGTCCTAGCATGAGAAGAAGCACCCCACAGACACTTTTGACACTGCTGTGTAAGTCTCCTCTGGGTGCTTCGATAGCCAGCCTTGATCCAGCTGCTCCAACACAGGCAGATACAGGCACCTGACAGCCCCGGGAAACCCTGCTGGAACTCCAGCTGCCAGACAAGGCAGTCTCCCGTAGGCCTTGTCACATCCACCAGCCCTGTGCTGACATCTCGGAGACTGTAACAACTCAAACAACACAAGACAACTGTATGCGTGAGTGAGAATCCAGCTCTGAGCCTTGTATGAGAAAGGCCAAATTCAAAGCATCCTCATCAGTCTGAGCCCCATGCAAACTGTTCTTTCTCTGCTAACAAAGATTCTGGACAGTAACATCTACATCAATGGTTCAGTGATTCAGGCAAATGCCCTGCATTATATCTCAACCTAATTCTTTATTTTTGTTTCCACTACTGCTGATTACTAAACCACAACTCTCACTTGTATGCGGTCCCAGTGGAAAGAAAAACAACCATTCGCAGAAAAAGAAAAAGCAGTTAGGAGCAAATTGTGAAAATCTAACTTAAACCAACATAATTTTTTAATTTAGCAATTTGCAAACAAGATTTTCATTTACTGATTGCTTGTTATTTTAAGAGGGAAAAATGGACAAGAAAACTGCAACAATATTCAGCTGACAGCATGCTCCTCTGCAATTTCATGATTTCATTAACCTCCAACAGAACTTTTTTTTTTTTTTAATTTACATTGACAAAGGACTCAGACTTAAATGCCAAACCCATTTCAATTTTAAACTGTTTCTGCATGCCTATTTTTAAAATATAAAGATATATTTCACATTGCCCTATATTCCAGAGCTGCAATTAAGAAACATTACAGCCTTATCACTTTTAAGGTATCTATGCGGAGGGAAAAACAGGCCTGAAGATGACCTGTGGTTGTTGATTTCATCTCTCTGCAGACTTGACTTCCAATTTGTAGTCCTGTGTTAATTACCTTATGATGGAATGACTTATCCATTACTATTTCTCTTCTCAATGGGAAAAGCAAAGGAAGTCAGCAATTTTTATAGATATGGCTAGACTCTGGCATTTAATTTTAATGGTCAACATATTGACAAATATTTGAACAGTGGCTGACACTAATTTGAGCAAAAAATACTTGTGTATTTTAGATAAGCAAATTTTAGTGCATGAAATCTGATAGTACAGCAATAACGTGGCATCAAGTAATACAGTCAGAAGAAAACATTGTTACCTGACATGCTTGTAAAACTGAATTACCTAGTGATAACTGGTGATATTGGCCTTAGTGTTACCTGACTATCATGAGATGCGCTGGTGAACTTATCTAACTTTTGACCATGAATATCACTTCACTCTCCACAGATGCAAACATGAGTGCTTCGTGTTTTGTGTTAAGCAAGCTTCCTCATGTATCTGCTTATCAGCTATGTAAGACATTTGAACTCTTAAATAGCATCGTTTGCAGCACAACATCAAGATTTTCCCATGCATGGCTCAATGAAGAATACTTACTCCTATTCAAGTGGGAGAGAACTGATTGTTGAAGTGTTATGCAATTAATTGTGTTCCTATCCACCAGGAATTTTTTTGGAATATTTTCTACAATTGCTAATAAAATCTGTTAATACACAGTAAAATTCACAAAGGGTGACCCAAAAGTAATACTTATAAAATTTCCATTTATATTGACACCTGTGTCAAGTCTAAACCACTGTGCAAGTCCTATTCCTTTCATATGACAAAAATATAGGTATTCTGATTAATTTAAACATTTTAAAATATTGTTTAAAACCCAGCTTTGTTTGTTTTCTTCAGAACATACTATATTGAAACATCATGTCTCCAAACTCAAAGGAATAAAATGACCAAATAAAAATACGTAGACATATTCTTGAAGAGAACAGCAGCTATAAGCTGAATATTACTCTATACCTTTTTCAATTGTAATAGTTTTAAAATTTGAATATATTTTTATATAAGTAGCTTGAACTTGATGCCACATTATTTCATATACAAAGTCCTCTTGTTGTGTGCATCTGTACACATGGTGTGGCTTAATTTATCCATTAACATACACCAAATTAAGTGTGCGTACGGGAAATGTCAGTGCAGACCACTGTGGGAAAGACTAAAACGATTATGTGAACACACTTAAGCACAGACAAGAACCTGGAATTTGCTCTGTACTTCAGCCCTAATCAGCAGTGCTCCTGCTATTGAAATACAGTATCTGGAGAAGTGTCTGACCAGAGTGCTTCGGTTTCACAACGTGGATATTTGCATTAACCTGTCCTCACCCACCAGTATTGCTTTATGACAAGACACAATAAAAATGCATATGTCTGAAATTTCAGACCAGCTAATTTTGAGGATTTAAGGCCTTTCTGTGGATTTCATTTGGGTTTAACAATGATAATAATGCTTAACTTTTATATAACTCTTTTCATCTTGAAAGAATTTTGCAAAAACTGCTAATAGATTTTGCAGTGTTTAAATGAAACTGAACTTTCAAAAACGCAAAAGCTATCCCAAGAAGTTTCTAAACCCCTCTTGCTGAAATGTTAATATTGAAAATGTCAACAACGTACTGTCATGCTTTTGAGACTCAAATTATAACGTTCAGTAAAGTATAAACTATCCTCACGCATTTGTGTGGCATTTAATTCAAAAGCTAATGACAACTGCTTCAAATGACAATATTGTTAGCTGCAGAACTTCCTATAATTGTTAGATGAGCTTTTCATTGCAAGCTAATCCAGTAATGATAGACATACCCATTGTACAGTGATTCCTAAGCATGCGAAACGGTGGCCACAGAAGTAAGGGAAAAGCTTTTGCTCTGCTGTCTCGAGCTAACAGCAGACGTTTTGTTTTTCAGAACTCTGTGAGTGGGATTCAGCTCTCAGATGAGGACAACTGGCATTTCGGACACCCAAATTTAGGTGTCAGTGTATGTTTTGTATACCTGTTAGGCCTGGTCTAGATTCTGTCACGAGGCTGCTGCCGGTGGGGCCTAGAGAGCTGTTCAGCCCAACAGTGGCAACATTCTCAGGCGACACTGAATCCTCACTAGGCCCTAAGGAATGTGTTATGTACACCTCCCTCAGTCATTAAGAGCATTTAGCCAGGTAGCTCACAGGTAGGTATCAAAGTAACTGCACAAGTCTGCGAGCCAAATCTGCCTCTAAGCCAAACTTTCCCACCAGTTTTATGGGATCAAAACTTTAACTTTTTCCAGCAGTGGAAAGCTCAAGTCTGTGATGCTAAGAGAGCTGTTGTGGGATTTTTTCATGTTAGTTATTTAGATCCTTTACAAAGTGGACTACTCATCTTAACTGATGAACACAGTACGGGAAGGATATTCATGGCTAGTACGTTGCAGTTGTTGCGGCAGCAGCAATGTCATCCCCTAAGAGCAGAAACAAAGTTGGCTGCAGCTTCTGGTGTGCAATTGCTTGGTCAATTCAATTAATCATCCTGCCGCTGCCAGGACTCAGCGATTGCCCAAGTGATTATCCACAACATAGCCTTTTCCACCGAGGCTTGCTGATTTACAGGATCAGTATTGAACGCCTGCAATTCCACACATGTGGGGCGGCTGACAATGCTTATTAAGGTTAGAAACAGCATTGTGTAAGGACAGAAGCTAAATGACAAGCCATACACCACTGCCAGTTCTCAGTTCATCTGCCATCAGACTGCCATTCCTCTGTATGATGGATTAAGAAACAAGAAGAACAAGAACACATTTATAAAGCCAGTCAGCTTGTTTAAGTTAGTCGGATGGGACGACAACATTNCTCCTCCTCTTATAGCTAAAAATACCTTGTGGGCACAGCACTCCAGTAACTAAGCCAGGCCTCACTGCTCCTCCTCCCCCTCTCTCCAACTGCCTTCAGGGCTTTAATGGCCCTTTTCCTAATTTTTGGCAATCAGGTCAATATGGGAGTTTGTCCTCTTCTGTATTTTTCTTTGAACTTTGTCTGGATCCAAGCAAAATTTTTTCTGACAACTGCTCTTCTGCCTTGATTATAGGCATTATTGTGATTTCCCTCTGAACCTGCATATGACACTTAGCTTTTCTTATCATGATTACAGCTAGTCAGTTATCACAGTTACAACCATCTCTCAGCAAAACCATCTGGATTCCTGGGAAAATCATTCTGAAGGATCACTATGGGCAATGGGTAATCACAGGCAGCAACAATCACGGGTAACATGCCAACAAGACAGACAACTCTTCTTCCTCACATGCCCCCCCACTTCATTCAAAACCAGCGGAGTTAAAAAAAAAAATCAAAAAATACTATGAAGTAAATATTTTTAAATCAGAAAGTTGGAGAACAACCTTTTGTAAGTTAATAACTGAGCAAATAAACACAGCAACCTTATGTCCTGTGTACATACATGTGTGGCCAGTTCACTAAAATATGACTGTCCTTTGACCTCAAACACATGAAGAAACACATGCAAAATGTGGTCAGCTTGCTATGGATGACAAGAATACAGAGACAAAATCAGAAAGGCCAAGGCATAATGTAAGATAAAATAGCAGAGAGCTTTAAAGATAACAATAAATCATTGTGGAATTGTATTAGCAGTAAAAGGAAGAGCAAAGAAAAGCCTGCTCCCTGCTCAGCAGTGAGGGAAAGATATTGACAGATGATGCTGAGGAGACCTAGGGCTTAATTTGTTGGTTTTTCTTTTCATCTGTCTTCACTAAAATGGTTGACTGCAAGCAGGTGGCCAGCACTATTGATACTTTCACCAATAACAAAAAGATCTCCAATCTAACAGCAAAAGAAGTAGTTAGAAACTGGTTAAGCTAGCTGAACTACATCCTGCACACACCACTGTCTCAGGTAGGTAGTCTCAGACCTTTTTCAGTAATCATGAGAAACTGTTGAGGACAGCTGAAGTATTGCATGACTAGAAAAAGTCAAACATCCCCTAGAGGATCAAGAGAATTATTGACTCATCAGTTTAACTTTAGTCCCCTGAGAAACTTGGAATCAAACTATTGGTAAGCACTGAGAAGACAATGGGACAAGCAGAAGCCACCATAGATTTATCAAGAACAGATGTGGTCAAGTCAATCTGACTTGCTTCTGCAACACGGTAAAAGGTTTTGTGAACAGAGAATAAACAGCAGATCTCAGGCTAATTAAAATGGCAACAGCATAGATGCAACAGGTTGGACTGGGCAGTTCCTGCAGAACATCTAGAGAGTGGCTCTCAGCAGGATGGGTCGAGGCATTTTCTACATGGATACTCTCTGAGTTTCATGGATACTCTCTGAGTTTACTCAGTATTTTCATTATTGATTAGGACACTTCTGAATCTGCAAGAAAAACAAATGAATGAACAACGGAGGAAAGGTTAAAATTTCAAATGCTCGTGAAGGACTGAGTGAATTCAAAAACAGAATTTACTTTAACAACAGGAAATAGAAGGTAATTTACATAGAATAATTAAGTAAATCAGTTAAAAGAAGGGTAAAAAAACTGGGAGTTGCTTTTTCAGGAATGGATCTGGAAATTCTACTGGATGACAGATACAAGCTGCTGTGGAAAAGGAAAAGGCAATAGGGACATAACAGCAGTCTCCTAATACATAAGGAGAAGAATATTATGTTTTCAACCTCTAATGCAAGTATTAGGTATTTAAACTGCAGCAAGAATGACTGAGACTAGATACTGCAGGCAGGGGAACTCTAATTAAAAAGACAGCAGAATGGATTGCCATGGGAAGTTGTAGGGTCTATGTCATTATAAAATGAAAAAACAAAAACCTACCCAAAACCAAACCTGGATGAAACAAGTATCTTGCAGGAATGGCATACATTGGAGATCCTACCTTGGTAAAGTGACATGATCTCTCTTCCAGATCTATAATGCTGCACTTCCATAGAAATTTTATACACACACATTTCCATGTAATGTTTCTACAAAAACAGAGAAACGTAACTGGGACTATATTAACAAAAAAACAAACAAACAAAAAAAAAACCTGCGTGTCCATCACCTTGAAATTAAAGAAATTCATCTACGCAATCAGATACTCTTAATTTTCTTTCCCCTCCAATAATCACAGTCTATCTACCAATTAGAAAATGTGATAGATGTGATAGTACCTAGTGTCTCCCTACAGTTTCCCCCTCCTCAAATTCCACATACAGAAGAGATCCAGGAGAATTTCAAAAATCTTTAATGAGCTACAACCCAGGAGGGCTGTAGTTGGGGGGACAAAAAAAGAAAAAAAGTCATTAGTAGAAGTGCTGTAAGAAATTGATAACAGCATGCTTATTATTCTAAGGACTTATATTAAATAAGGCTGGTAAAGAAGGTAACAAAATACAAATGAAGATGTAAAGAAATTAAAAAAAAAAAAAAAA
>VXAV01007620.1:407067-435719 GCA_013399715.1 Alectura lathami
AAAAACAGAAGATAAGTATTACTTGTATAAGCAGCTGAAGTGCAAACAGAAATTGGAGACCAAATGACAATGATGAAACTAAAGGTGACACTAGGATCATTTCCTCTAACCTAGTGGAATCTCTTACATATCTCATTGCCTTATCTTGATTCCTCCCTTTTCGTTCCAAAGTGAAGACACATCTCACTCAGCAGGGTATCTCAAACCTGCTTTCTTGGATCTTGTAGTAAACAAGTGAAAATCTTTGAGTTTTTGTTTGTTTGTCACATAAAAAAATCTGTGAATTACCACTTCACTTGCATTTCAATGGAGCTTTTAGACTACTTTATACAGTTGATAATCTGCATCACTTTAGGGTGGAGGGTATGCCTAACTGTAGGGATTTTTTTTTAAAGGATTTTTTCAACCAAAACCAAGTGTGTCAGCTACCTAGGCAGAATAGCATGTTGTTCCATCCCCAAATCAAACTCTACAAAGGCAGAAATTTTCTGCCCTAATTTTCATGTCTGATACTGAGGTCACCTGTCCCAGAAAAGCAGGATCATCCAGGCAGGCAAATGGAGCTGTTATCCTGCTGGGAAGGACTGCAGATTGCATCAAAGAACATCATTTGCTGTCTGTGAGAAAAATGGATTTCTTTTGGCTTACAACACTGGTCAAATTAGCTGATATTTACAGCTATGAGACAGATCCCTGGTCATTAGATTAATGTAGCTCTAATCGCTCTATTAGCCCTTTTGCTGGACTGAAGCAGTACTGAAGCAGATCATGAGATTCAACTACTGCTAAAACATGACTTGGAAGAGCTCCCGCTTCAAACCCTTCTCACTTTAAGAGTGCTGTTTTCCTCTCTTACAGAGGCTTTGCCGGACCATTTCTTCCCCTTCAATGTTCTTCCAGCTGGTGAACCAAGCCAGCCAGCAGCACTGCTAGCTAACATCTGAATTCTGTAGTTGTGTAAGGAGCAGCAAGAAACTAAACACACCATATATCAAATGCTACCATATATCATGCCACATATCAGATGAGTCATTCATGGTCAGTACAGGCAGGAACTAGAGGTCCAGCCACAATACTGCAAGCAGCCAGCTGAGCTGATCCTATTTAGCATTATCCTCCTCCAGCCGCTTCAGTAACGTAAGTGGGTACGAAATTCTGCCACTAGCTCAGTTACAGGTCCATTATTCTGTGTTTCTAGAGTGCTATGTATGAAACAGCCTAATCCTAAAGCTGGAAAATGAAACAGTGTGAAGTGACAAAAAATTACAAAGAAAAGCCTTACAACAAAGTAAGAGATTATGTGAATCTCATACATTGAAGTTGAATGAAAAGAAAAAAAAAAAAAAACTACCAATAGAATACAGCTTTTATGTCAGTATATTTTGCTCAGGATGAAAAATTAGCACCCACAACACCTCTCAGAATTCACTTCTAAAACCCTGTTAGGTTGCAGTACTGAGTGAGAGCATCTATCTAAAGCATGGCCAGGCACTGAACCAGGTTTCTTATAACCCATAAAGAGGATTGTACTAGTAACTGGTTACGAAATAAAGACTCCAGCTGTGGTGTGCAGGGGGGACCTGTCTGCCTGTTGTGAATATATCATTAGGTGTCCTTCTGATTAGTCAAATAATTGCTGCTGTATCTAAAAATTAGAACAAAGAGAGCTTTTAGTGCAGTAGCTTACTGTTAGACACCTGTAGTGCAGTTGGGTTTTCAGTTCTCTTCAACTCAGCACCAGTTAATGCAGCCATATTCATTAAGTCAGCTACAACTCTTTTCATTCTCAAATAAGAGCTTGCTGCAGCAACTCTACCACAAACAGCATGATTTATGGAACATCAGAGAACAGACTGTTGCCTGATCCTAAAATTCTTGGCATTCAAAAGTGGAACACTACAAATCAATGCTCTTAGTTAAAACTGATATTTGTAACAGAGTGCTGATCTGCAAGACACCTTAGCCAAATTTGTAACTCAGAATATTATGGAGACCAAATAAAGGACATTTTAAAATCTATGACAAGGGACCTGGCCAGACCTTGCTTGTACAATGTCTTGAAACTCTGTAGAACAACAGAGGAAATCCATTTTTAGTGAGATGTCTTGTAATCTCAGTCTATATACTTACAAAATACACTTAAAGAACTTGAGGAGCTTTGATTAAAAAACACCTCAGCAACTATTACTCCATTAAATTTTCAACTTACATATCTCTGGAAGACAATATTTTTCTGAAGTGGAACGGGTCTGAAATATTTTTCCAAAGCTCAATATTCTCATGCTTTACTTCTGTGTCCTTTTACAAAAAATATTGCTGTTCATTTGTTTTCACATCCTGCACCCTCATCCTTTATGTAAAAAACAACTGCCAAAAAAATGCTACAAATGCTCAGTGAAACTGGAATATCCCCTGCCAAGCAGACCCCATCTCAAAATAAGTGAGAATGAGAAACACATTGCTCTTGTTTTTTTCATTCACTGAGGGATTTTTTTCTCTCCTCTCTTACGGGCTGGGAAGGTGGGTGGAAGTTTTATCAGAAAGGATTTTATGCAAGTCACTTTAGAAAATACTTATGTTCTGAATGTTTGCTGTAATTATGGATTCAGAGGTAATGTTTCTCATGAAAGCTGCTAAGTGGCATCAAAATAAAGCGGCAGCAAAACGTGAGCTGAACCTTTGCATTATTTTAAAGACAGATAACACTTGGGTTATATATGAAGCAAAAATTCTCTCCATAATACAGTATGTTTTTTTTTTTTTTTTTTTTTANNTAAAAGTAAGATGAAACTGCTTCATGAAAATATTTTGCTTAACGTGAAAAAGTTGGGATTTTCCAATAAAAATATTGTGGTCTCTCTGGGAAATCTGGAAAGACACCAAGACTGTCCTGCTGTTCAGCCCCCTACTCCACGTGATACTTCAACAGTTCCAGATGGCCTTTACTACAGGATGACCTCCTCTCTATTCTTTTATTCTGACCTTTGGGTCACAAATTATCTATAAGATGCTGCTGTCATTCTGTAGGACACTATTATACGCTTTCATCTAAAGAATAAAGATGCTTAACATTAAAACTCATCTTTGTTTGTGTGACCTTCCAGCAAAGATCAAAACAGACAGTTATTCCAATCAATGTCACTGCTGGAGAAAATATGCTTCATTTTTTGCGACACTGACATTACCAAACTAAGGCATGGTTTTAAATCAGATCACTTTTGTAATCATACTTGGCTAGAGAGCACAGCACAGCATATTATACTCATTTAAAATATCAGAAATATTGCTGTAATGGTTTTGATGAGTTATGCTGATGAAAGGGATGCGGTGTTCTTTCGGTTACCTTAACGATGTGGTTTACATGTAAACTTCACTGATAGGAGGTAGTAAAACTTTATACAGTGTTTATTAATAATTTGTCTTTCTCTGTCATCATAAATGGTGCACACTGAACTTGCGTAGGAAAATATAATAAATAGTCCCAATGTACTAAATAAAGTAATAAGGTTAATTTCTTTCCTGCTGTCAGTAAATTCATGTTAGCAGTCTCTCGTCAGCTTGACATCAATTAATGATTTTAATTCCAGACTCTTGTCACAGTACTCACCACCCTTTCGTCTAATTAAAATGGATGATGCATGATGAAGGGAAAACACAAGACTTCTGTTCTTGTTGTAACATTTCTATTCATTAGTATACATTTACAACAAAAGGCTTGTGGCTTTACTGGCACTAGAGAAAGATGAAGAGAAGTTTATTATATGTTGGAGATAAAAACTCTTATACCCTTAGGAAACATATAATACAGGAAATATTCTATGGAATGACCAAAACTTTCAGGAAAAAATATCGGTGTTACATTAGTTACTATTGAACATACAGAATGTTTCTCTCTAAGTTTAGGAAAAATCATTATATGAAAAACATACAACTTTATGTTAGCACCAAAAACTGTTGTAAGCCTATTGATTGATCTACAAAAGTAACAGTAAAACTGCCAATACAGAGACAAATGCCTGACCCACCTCCCCCAGATGGTATCTCTGCAAGACAAAGATCCTCAGTCATTCCTCCCACATTTATTGCCATATTCTCTTGAAGCTGTAAGAGACCGCATCCTACCACCAACCGTTTAAATCTTCCCCTTCATTCCCATTCTAACACACTTTTCCACATTTGACAGTAAGGCATTAAGATACACCCTGCCATGAAAAGCCTGTTGAGGTTCCCAGCCATGAGCATCATTAGGGAGCCTGCTTCTGGTTCCTCAGCCCCAGGCACCCCAGCATGCCTCGTCGGGAGCTCCCCTCCTGGCTCTGCAGCTGCAGCTGGCAGGCGGGACTCCCACAGCACCACCGATGTCAGTAGTGATGACATTTGCACAGACAAGGATAAAAATAACAGCAGAATTATGTAAATGTAATTCCCTTTATAGCCTACAGGAACACAAGGTTATGTTTTCCAAAATGTAAAGGGGGGAAACTAGCAATGAAAGAGGTTTATTTTGCAGATGATAACTATCCATACATATGAATGTATGAAGCATGGAGCTGCTTTGCTGTGTGTTAATCATCCTCCAACAAGTCTAGCAGAGACTGGAAGGGTATGGCTTCTTTTTTTAGAGAGAAAGAAAGCACACCCTGCTGGCTCACTGACTACTCTGTCATGCTCCTAGCATTTCTGGAGCCTCTGTCACAGCGCTTCCAGCGATACAGCTATTTAATTCTCTTCCAAAAGGTTTCTCCTTATCACCTCACAACTGATCCTCACAACACAGGTGTTTAAGCACCTGATTTTGCATCCACTTCTGTGGAAGCAGTAGAAGAATACAAACCTAAGATTAAAATACCTGTATGGTAACAGAGAGATTTATAGAACATGAGTAAAGTCAGTGTATTAACCAAAGAGAGAAAATATCCTATAGGCTGTTCTTTCTGGAGGAGGAAGTGGCTCTAGAGGCAGATTAAAGCATAAGCACTATTCACCCACAGCTGGGATCACATACTCTGAACCATAAGATTACATTAGAATTGCAGCTATCATCTTTTTAAGCATTATCTAGCAGTCAACCATGCTGGACACAGCTGAACACGTTGAAAACGTCACAAAGAAGTATGTTTATTTTGTTCTTCTGCCATCCACTACCTGACTACAAAGACTAAAGTTGTTTGGGCTGAGAGTGTTTTGCTAGAGGAAGCCCAGGGCTGAAGGCAGCCGCAGTGTGCATGGGCCGTGCCATGCAGGTGTCAAGAACAGCACGTGCTGGTGATGACGAGGGGCAGGACACGGGCAAAAGTTTTTGATTTGCTAAAGATTTCTTTGCTTTTGCACTGAACACAAGGAAGAAAACAAACACAATGAAAAATCCAAGGGTGAAAGATGTGTCAGAATCTGCTGTTAGAGAAATGTCTCTCCAGCATGAGCTGCCAACCAAAACCAGAAAACAAAACTAAGCACTGGGTTTTCTGCACAGTTCTGTCTTCATACCTCCCAAGAAAAACATTATACTGCAGGGTCTGGAAGGAATCAGAAAACATTTTAGGGCAATCAGACTGCAGGATACCCCACAGTCGCATTGGCTATGTGAGAAAACCATGATCTGGGAGGCCCTCAAAGACCAGATGCAGAGAGTTTCCACAGTGAAATTGTCTGTGGGCTTCCAAAGGCTTAGATCCACTAGGACAGCAGAAGGTGACAATCCATATGAAAACTAACTGGGTTGTAACTCTAATGCTTGTTGGTCACTGACAGAAGTTTCAGAATCTGATTTTAAGTCCACCCTATATAGCAATGCTTGTGCGAGTCTATGAGTAGATTGAAGAATTTATGAAATCTCAAGATATCTCATGTGTCTGCATTCCATAAAATTGAAGACATTACTCTGAGGAAGACAGGCCAACTACAGATTCATTGGGAAACTGTGGAATTGGCAGACCACCTCATAGAACAAATCTAAGAAGAGTCCAGGGCTGTTTTCCCAGTCTAACCAAGCCAACAGGGAATCTCAGTGGTATCCAGTTTTAGTGGTCCAGTGATGGACCAGATGACAGCATGACAAAGAGGGGCTCCAAGTTAGTATATATATATAATGCCTGTGATTTGGCACAAGAATAGAGGTAATTCATTTCATTTCTTATCCAAATTCCTCCAGACTCTGCAGTTCAGTCTTTTTTAGGAGCCAAAAAGCCAAGTTCAGAAAACCTATTGCTTTGTTTTGTCTTATGATTTTGTTTGGTGTCCGTTGCTGGAGCGAAACAATCATTCCAACAGCACACTACCTGAATTTTCAGAACAGTGCTTGACAGATATTCAAGAATAATGCAAGTAGGCTTCTTTTTCTAGAGTAAATCTCTGTTAAAGAATAGTGATATGCACAGACTATGGCCTATGCCCTTGAATGAACCATTAGTCTGAACTTCTAAAAATGTACAAGTAGCAAGCATCTTAGAGCGAATCTGGTAGAACTGCTGAGTAGTCTTCTCAGATGACACTCCTAATTCTATTTCATTGAAAGCTGCTTTTATTTGTGTTTAGATTATTTCTTTCTCTGTTCAAAATTCCTTTTTTAAGATTGTCAATAAACACATACCATATACAGAAGAAGAGATATGCTCCTTAACAAGAAATTACTACTAATAATATCTTTATACAAGACAATTTTACTAATTTTAATCATAGTAATTTGAAGAACATTAATTTACTTATTTGTCTCATAAGCAATATGAACGCTATTTTTATGACTAAAGAAAATACTATTGTAAGCACAATACTATTAAAATTATCAATTCAAGGCATAACAATTTTATAAAATTGTGGGCATGATTGATTTTTTAATTGACCATTCACTTGTTCTCTGAACCCCTCAGGATTTTTCTTCCAAGCCTCTCAAACACAGTAAATTCATTAAATCCAGTCTATTTCCCCACAGTATTGCATCATTATAGAGGTACATAGCATCAAATACCAAGTAAAACAGAGCAAGTGAATTGTACCGCTAAAAACACTGAGGGAGAAAAACCCACAGAAGAGAAAGTTAAAATAGCAGCCATTACGAACCAACACTTGTTTAGACAGTAATATTTCACTCTGTCTCCTCACAAGTATTTTGAGGGATTATTCAGTTAATTTGCAAGAGTACTTTCCATGAATAGCATATATCCAGCAGCATTATTTTACAGGATCAGAAGGAAACTTTGCAATCTAACTGCACAAATCTTTCAAGTCTCTAAGGGTCATATCAACATCTGAATTTTTCAGAAGCACAAGGAAGAACCTCACACATTTGGTTGCTATTTTATTATCTTTTATTAGTTGTACATGCCACTACCCCCAAAGAACTTGCATTCTCTTATAGACATAACACAAAGGAAAGCAAATACACAGTTAAGGAAAGAGAATAACGGGAGGAGGAGGACCCATGTTACGATAACATCAAGCTGTTACGAAGTTTGGCACATGCATTTTCTGCAGTTTCAGTGAAGACATAAAATTGTTTTACGACACACAAGGAGTGAGATTCCAGGAAAGATTCAAAATGGTTAGCATAACTTGATGGACAGGGATTAGGAATTTGCTCCATGCACAGGGGACTATACAAATAATTTCATAATTCTACCTTGGTACCCAGCGTGACTATTGCAACCTCTCTTATATCATCACATGGACAGTCTATACTCTCACCATTGTTACTGAGAGAGACAGAGACACAGAGAGACAGAGAAAGAAGAGAGAGAATGAAGAGAGAGAAAATGTTACTAATTCAAAATAACTAACTCAGTCTTCCTTCTTTGCATAAATGTACATGGCTGATTACCTGTTGACCTACAGCCGCTAACAAACCCTAAGTGCTGTGCAACTTCAGGTTCAGCAGAGTGCCTTAAGACAAGGATCTGCACTATGAACACGTGGCTATCCTTTCTCCAGCCCTGAGCTGCCTAGAACTAACAAGGCAGCTTCCATTGTCTCCACACCCCCAGTATAAGTTTATCCACAAATTAGTTGGTTTGTCCATGTGTAAAGGAAAGCTGATTGCACAAACGCATTTATATCCAAAGTCAGTTATTTCCTTCATTTTCAGTATTTCCCTTTACCATTTAATCTGAAAGCTCATTACTCTAAAAAACAGGAACAGATTTAGTGACCCTGTTTCACTTTTGTTAAAAGAGGGAAAATAAAAAACAATCTGACAAGTAAAAACCAACCAAATACTATGATCCAGCCACCCCCTACTGTCAAAATGGATGGAAAAAGACATGAATAACTTTTCACATACATTTATGCTAGTATATCTGTTAAATAGCAAAAAAAATCCCCTAACATAATCCAAACAGATGGTCACACATGATAAAGTTTCTGCAGTTCAACAAGTTACTGTTGATCTTCAGTAACTCATAAATGTATAGCCAGCCTTAACTGTAATACAGATCACTCAGGCCTTCAAACAACTGAAAGCTAACCATTTTACATCAAACTGAGGAAACTACACAAGAGATACTGTGGCTTTGCTGTTCCAGTAAGCTGCCAGAGTTACAAACCCATCATCTGTAAACTTCTGTTCTTACTCGCTGACGACCAAGCTGCATACAGATGATGGCCAAAGGGATCCTTATGGCTAACTAGTTGTATCTCCTGTACAAGGACAAGAAAATTTCCCTCCATAGTTCCTGGTATGGATGAGATATAGCACAATTTGTAGATCAATCATCTCAGCTCATTGTTCACTTTCACTGCTCAATGTGTCTGAATCCATTCAGCATTCAAGCTTTGTAGACCTTCACGGTTTGTCTCCTTATTGAAGAGCTGACTTTACAAAGAGATCTCTCCACACATCCTTGAATACTAGTTAATTTATTACTTAAGCTTTCCAAGATTTTAGCTAAATTGATATGAGAGATACTAGAGTCTAGGCCTCAAGAGATAGGATGAAAAGTAGATTGGAAATATTGAGAACAGCATATGACACACATAATAAATAGGTTTTAACGTTAAGGGAAGCTGGCAAGGGAAAATAGAGGTACTCACCACTCATTTTTACAATTAGCAGTTTAATATACATATCATTCCATAAACAGACCGCATGACATAAATAAACTGAACTCCAGTGACAAATACACTGACAATTATAATTTTTAGGTTGTTCCTAAATATATCAGTGAAAAAACTAGATATGTACGACTTTGAAGAAAAATACAAAACATACTTCATTTTATATAAATATATGTTTTCTGAAAAAGTCAATAAACTCAGTTATAGAATGTATAGAGAAAACATTTCATATTATTACTCCAGCCTCCTCAATAAGGAAAGGAGCTCTGGGCCTATAAAAGATGCTTAATGCAGCCAAAGAAGCTGTTGATACTGATGTCCAAAATAAATCCAGCTTTGTCTTGTTATTTAAAGTATATAAACATATTAACATTTGGGAAATTTCATCAGTGAAAACTGAACTTCAGTTATTTAGTATAAAAAACAAACTCTCACTATCAAGGTTTAAGCAAATACTGAAGTCTACCTCTCCTGTTCTTGCTTCATTCGTATTCTCTCCTCTTCTGAAGTAAGAGCTTCCTGCACTTTTATTTTACCAGTTTTCTCACTCTTGTCATCTTTGCGATGTTTGCCAAACCTGTTAATAACACACAAAAAAAGAATCTAACTTGTGAAATGAACACAACTGTATTTTCCTTTGCCTATGACAAAAAGAATTCTCCAAGAAAGGCTGCTTGAAAACCAGGAGGAAAAAATGAAAGACCTCAGAATCCCAATTTTTCATATTTTCAGTCTGCTTTTGTTGGTGTGGGGTTTTTTGCTGTTTTGTTTATTTGTTTGTTTGTGTATGTTATTCTGTTCTTTTTTTTCCCCTTCACTTCTCTTAAAAGTTTATAAATTCCTCACTAAAGAACACAACAAACCAAGAAAGTAATAGTGTCACATTCCTTATTTCTGACAGGGTCACTATTCTTAAATACACGGTCAAGCAATGTTTCAGAAATTACTCAGCATTACCACTGCCAAAAAATGCAAATCAAGGTTACATTAAGTGAAGCCTTTCACATATGAACTGCAAGAGACACACAGCTGTATGTCCAGCAACTGCCCCATAAAGCAGTACCACCCTCCACACTCTCCCCACAAAAGCAGTTTCACCATGCAATGGACAACATCCAAAATAAAAATTTATTCTTCTCCAGCACCAGGGTTTTTTTTTTTTAAACTTTGTTACCCATGACTCTTTCCCCCAAGGGTGTTCCGGGCAATGAGCGAGAGCAGAGGGATGGCACTGCCCAGGATGTCCCAGACAAAGCAGGATGTTGCCAGCCCAGTGTTCACCCTCCTCACACCTCTTACCCCTTCGCGGGCTACATTTCAAGTATTTTAGGCTTCTTCTATATTTGCACATTCCACTGGCTTTTTTTAGACTTTCAGGGAGAGCATAGTCCGACATTTGAGATATTTAGTTATTATTAGGACAAAATTTTGTGTATTTGTTAGGCAGTTCAGACTTATTCTGAAAGGAATGACTTTTGTGTAGAGAAAAGCAAAAAAACTTCAAATACAGCCCAAGTCTAGATGACCATTTTCTGTCTATTTAATGCTGAGAGGATAACTCATATCTATTACACAGTATCTTACTATAATACTTACCTATTAACATGGCATCATTTATCACACCAAAAGCAGCAAGAATTTTACTTCACAGACTGCCATCTGTGGCACTTTGCACTCTAAGCCCACAACAAAAGCAAAAAGCAAACACTGAAATGTGCAATGTCCAGCAATGGTGTAGGCACCCAGAATGCTCACAGTGAAACAAAACACGGATTTCTTACAACTTTCTTCTGACTCATGAAAATTAACTGTTCAAAAATTTAGAGTCCACCAGACATTTATAATATTTTCTCTTTTGTTTCTGCCCATTCCAGTACAAAGCCACTGTGTGGGCTGAAGACATACCACACAGTGAACCTGCAGAAAGATTAATTTCTGGCCACTCAGTCAAGGGACAGCATTATACTGTGTAACCATGTTCATGGTTCTTACAGCAGCTGCTAAAAAACAACCAACAAAAGTGCAATGTAGGAGCATGTACACAAACTGTAAAGTGCATGGCTGTTTTCCACAGTTCCCAGACTGCTCACTTCCAAAGTAATTCAGGCATATGAAAACTAAAACTGTTCATTAATAATTATCTGAAAATTGAAAGGCAAAGGACATGGTGGGGTTAAGAAACACAAAATACTACATAATGTTAAATCTCTGATTTTATGATGCGTTATATATAAAACTGACATACTTAAATTCAGTGACTAGAGACACCAGCATGTATGTTTTAAAACATCCCCTTATTTATTAAAGAGTAGTCAAAACCATTATACAAAACAGTTACACATATGACACAAGAGATTCAAATCAAGTTCTGGATGTCTTACCCCAGACAAAAGAGAATAGTTAATTTAAAATAGCCCTAAATCTTCTAGCCAAGAGAGGAGTAAAACCTTGGCAGAAAAGCCATGGAACAGAGCCACTTTACTCTGATGCACAGGGAGTGCTGGGGGTGGCAGGGCTCTGAGTGACAGAAGATGTGGGGCTGTGGGAGATGCACAACATATGTAGTGCTGTAGTGCAGCATCTCTGGGATGCCCACATTTGCTTCTCTCTGCTGCCCTTTTTTGCCTCATTCAAATGTCAGGCAAAGCAAAGGAACCAACTTCTGAAGTAGCCAGTGCATTTTTGAAAATGAACTAGTGGTTAAAAAAAAAAAAAAAAAGTTTAAATTGAATCAGTTAGGACCTATCAGGTTTTGGCAGCAAAACAGAATTTCTACCACCATAAATCAATTAATTCTAAGTATGAACGGAAATATATTGAAATCAATACCTTACTAAAAAAATAAAGTACACAGGAAATTTCTGGTAATCTTTGTAAGCAATCTAGCTAAATATCTGGTCAGACTGTATGATTGTGGGGAGAGCACTTCTCACATTAACATGTAATGCAAACCTAGCAAAAACTGATGGTTTGAGTTTCCAGATCCAACCGTCCAAGTCCGGAACGAGCCACTCTTGTGCTGTGTTTCAACAGAGGCAGAGGGAAGTTTTCCACACAGGCAGCGCTTGGTGGGGCAGCATGGTTCAGTTTGCTTTGGCTTGTGAGGAAGCTGTGGCACCAACCCTTCTCCTCTGGGATATTCTCTGATCATCTTCTGCCCTTGGGGACATTCTCAATAGAGTTTCAAGAAGACATCGCTGCTCCTTCCTCAGGTATTTCAAGGGGTGGCCATATTTTCCCCACTCTGACAGGAGACTTTCCAGTGCCAATCTCTGACAAGCTCTGTGGTCATCCCAGCAGTGGACAGCCTGGCAGAATATGAACCGCGATGGTCTTGGAAAGTTGCCTTCTCTGGACTTTGTCACTCGCAGAAGTGATATATCTGCCATAATCACCACTGCCTGTAATAAGTTCAGCAACATTAACTGCACTGTCCCTACACTCAGACCCAGAGCAATCAATGCCATCCTCCCCCCTCCCTGATTGTGGCTTCAAGTCTTTAACAGCACCACCTGCGCAGGTAGTTCTCCACAATACTCGTTATTCAACAGAGCTGCCCTAAATGAGATTGTCTCTAAACAGGTCTGCAGACTTTTAGTAAGACCTCTGTGCAAAAAGATTCACAAGTTCAAGATTTCTCCCACTGAGATCGCAAGTCCGACATCTCTGTTAAGCTTCAGCTTACAATAGCAGAAGTAACAGACAAACAAAAGAAAAAATTTTGCAGGCTCCAGCAACACTTGAGAAAGTTGTTGAACAGTGAAGAGGACACATACGTACACACATATGCGCACCCACTTCCAACCTTTTATTTCTGTAGAGAGAGTCAACACTCCCCACTCCAAACGACATTCAGAGCTTTTGCTAGGATTACTCTCACTAACAGTAAGCATGCTTGGTATTTATTTCTATTGAATGTGTTTTCTCCATGAAGTACAATTTATAGTCATAACATGAAACCCACACACCAAATCATCATACTCTCCACCAAACCTATAACAGACATTTATAAATTATTTAACATTCATGTTCAAGCCAAGTTTAACTACAGAAGAGCAACATACTGCAATGCTAAGGAGCACCATTAAAACAAGCTGTTAAGCACTCTCTTAACACTCAATGTACTCTGGCAATTAGGCTGGTGTCAAGCTATTCAAAATCACCAGTTCTTCCAGTTTCCTCTTGTAGATGTTTTCTTCTCTGATTTGTAAATATTAGGCAAAAGAGGACAGTTAGAAATAAAAATACGGGTATTTAGATCACTGAAATTCAAGCAGTCTATGCAATATCCTTTCAATACACCACATGTACATCCTACAGGTACTCTGTGCCTTCACAAGCCACTGGTCAAAGCCTGCCCCACTGCTCTCCCCTGGCCCTCGTGTAGCTCTGTGAGTCAAGCAAAGTGTGGGCCAGGTCCCAGGAATTACTCCTGGCATTTAAACACTCCATTCTGAATGCATCAGCACAGGGAAAAGATTTGACTTACATCTGTAAAGTTTCATCTTATTTAATGTGCAAGTGGTATGCTCTGGGGTGACATGCCCCATGAACATCCATGTGAGTGATACATTCCCTGCAACCCACCAGCACCTGCTTCATCGGGAAAGGTTATTTTTTTATGGCTCATCTACTCAAAAGGAAGGGAAGATGGAATTAGGATGCATATCCCATATGTGATCCACTGCAACTCATGAATTTTACTTCTTGCAGTACTATTTCTTCCCTAATACATGTATTGGATGTCCTGGCACACCCCATAACAACTTCCCCCGCTGCAGCAACTGATCACTTTATGATAACAACCGAAGGCTGGAAACTCACAGAGTGCAATTGCTAACAATATCTCCCTTGTAAAACAGCAATCACACCCATTTGTCCTGTGTCAGAGAGACTCTAGATTTCTGCAAGAATATGGCCTTGAGAACACTGCCAAGCAATCTGATCCTGGCACTCGCTGCTCACCTCACTGATGTGGGAGCTGCTCTCTGCTGCACACAGCTGGGCAGTACGTGCCTGAGCACCTGCAGATGTTCAGGCCCTTGTCTGAACCTGTGCTGCTGTCTTCATTGCTGTGAGGCTGACTGCTGGGATACTTGTAGCAGTTCTTACAAATGCAAATGAAATGACAATTTTTTTTTCTGAAGAAGACAGAATTGCACTGCTCAGAACTTGTGTAGAATCTATGCTTCCTGCATTAGTAAAAAGGAGGACAGCATTTAAAAACACAGGCAAAAACTACTGTCGGAAATAAAACCATAGCAGTGGAGAAATGGAGCATCTGCAAAGCTGATGTTCAGACAATCCTGAGAATCTAATTTCCAGCCCCTGTCATGCCCTAAGTGCACTGCCAAAATATCTGAGCTATAAGAGCCATACCTAAAATCAGTGCACGAGATACCAACTCACAGACACAAGTCACCCCATGATGAACAGCAAAAGCAGTCAAGCTGCACACACTACCGCCTCACATATTTATGACAAAAGTAGTCCTGATGCTAAAGCCTGAGCTACACCAGATCGTGCTACAGCAGCTGCTGCCACAACAGCACAACGCTCACTTGCAGCCACCACCTCTCCCAGTCTGAATTCTTCGAAGAGGAGCACGGAATATTATCACTTATGGTGAAAAATAAAGATCAAAAGGAAAATGTACATTTTTCTTCAAACTCCAAATAATTAAAAAAAAAACTATTTATTTATAAACATATTCTTTCATAGACATAGCTTAATATTTCTTTGAGTGCACACGTGTGTATGGTTAGGTAACAATCTTATAATAACAGCAATATTTATAAATGCAAGAAGAACACCTCACTTATTAGCTAGTTTATTCAGTAGCTTTCTCATCTAAACCCTGTTTACAGCACAGCTAAACAGAGGTTAGCTATAAAAAGTATAACTAAAACATAGTTTAACTTTATACTGAAAGTGAAAAGAAAGAACTTCCAGAAAAAAATACTTTGACAACTAATTGAAATACAGGTTGTAAATTAAAAATACCCTGTCTATCCAAGAGTGTGAGAAATTGATGAAAGAGAGCAGCTGAAATCTTGTTCACTCTAATTGCAAAGATACTCCAGGGTTCTACTTAATTTATAGCTTCTTAATTCTCCTTTTACATTAAGGGTTAGAGAAAGTTTCAAGATAAGTGTAAATGCTCAAAGTCATATTCACAGATCCAGAGACTTAATCCTCAAATTCAGCCAACAATAGCAATTATAGTAAGTGAAGAAATTCAAAAACATGAGAGGACCATTTTTTAAAAGTATGATCTCTAGAATGTAATAGCCAAGTCACATTAGAAGAAAGGACTATCCTCAGACCCTATGACTCTACTTTGTTGTATGACTGTTAACAAAAAGACGAGAACACAGACCTACATGCCTGAAGCTTAACCCTAAAATAGGAAACCCCATGAACCCCGTGGATAATCAGATCAAACCCAAATGCAAACCCAAAACTCTCTGTCAGTCCCTAGCTGGCTTTCTTTCAAGCTTACTGGCTTGAATGACTGTCACCAGCTAGGAGGTGACCTAATCCAGGCCCTTTCGCACCCAGCAGAAAGACCCCAGGTAGGAAGTGCCTTCAGCGGCTTTGGGCCAGTGCGTCAGAGCGACTAAACACTGCAAGGCTGAGCAGAGAAGGAAGCTGCTTGGGGTGCAACTGAGCATTTAAATAACAAGCTCAAGCTACATCAAGATGCCATATATAAAAAATACTTTAAATGTATATAAAATACACACATACATAAAGCATATGCAAATGATTATTCATGAATACATACATAGACTGAAGAAATGAAGAAAGGAGGATGTATGGATGGTAGCAACAGAAATTCCACATTTACAACTTTTCTCAAAAATAGCTTCAGTTTACAAGAACATATACCAGCACCCTGTATGTAACAAAACCAATATACGTATAATCTGCTAAATGGATTTTACTCCGATGCGTTACTGATGAGATCATTGTCGTCTGCCAAATCATCCACATATTTCATTAGAATACAGAGCTACAGAAGAAACATGCATTAGCTGATTAATGAGAAAAATTCAAAAATTGATTGAGACAGAAGAAGTTCAGTAGCATTATGCTCTGTAATAGAAAAAAGACCATCATTAAAAATTAACAAATGGTAAGTGTCTTGAGCTAGTCTATCAGTTCTGTCTTCAACGCATGTTCTTTTCCCCACAGTAGCAACAGTATTCACACACACACACAACCTGACACTATTCACAGGATTTTGCAATGACTTATTAAATCTTTTTCACCATCCTGTGTCAGCAAAACTGTAAGATTTATACTGCAAAAGATTATTGTGACACACATAAACATTCTGTTGCTAAAATAAAATTTAATAAGCATAAACAGTTCAACATAGCACACAAACAACAATCTCCCTGACTAGCAATGACTTGAGTGTTTATAAGCCTTACTTTAGAAGTAAAATTGTGCAAATGCTATTTTTAGAAATATCCTTTTATGTGCAAACGTTTGCAGTGTATTTCTAGAAATAGCCAGTTGTCACATGTAATCAACCTAGTGGATAAAATCCCGCTTGGTAGGAGGGAAGACAGAAGAAGCTGGAATGACTCAGCTGCATCTCTGTCCCGAGATGATATAGAAGCGCCGAGGTACGGGCAAGTGGGATCCAGGTACCTGGATAGAGGAGCTGGTGGCCATAGCTGAAATGAACATTTATACCTTCTCATTTCCCACAGGTTTCCTTGCTGATTTTAAACCTGACAAAACAGCAACCCATCTGGTGCTACAATCAGCAGAACCCCCTTGCCTGAAGGGTTCCTGGAGAACTCAGGTGTCCGGAACCAGGAAAGGGGCATTACAAAAGGACACAGGTAACTCCTGGGAGGGGAGAAACCTCCGGAGAGAAACACTCATACCTCTTGAGAGCAGTCAAGCTTGCCGTCAAGCAATAAACTCATGCACTCAATCATGAACACAGAAACACACCAGGAGAACTAGAGTGGCTGTCACTCCAGACTATTAGCTCTCTCTGCAGTTGCCACTCTGTGCACATGTACTATAAAAGCACATGAAGCCCTTCTTTGGTATATTCACACATTTTCTCCCAACATCTTCTGCCTCACTTTCCAAACATTAAGAACCAGTTTCAGTGCTGTTCATGCAGGGACTCTAGCAAAGCTGAACCAACAAAGGCTTCTCAAGACCAACAGCCAGGACAGCACATATATCCCAACACCTCACGTGGGCCATCACCAGCCACTGGGACAACAATGTCCTGGAAAGAAATGGAAACAACATGTGGGATTGGCAACTGTTTTCAGCCTCTGAGGCTTAATCTGCTTGCCTTTGTGAGTTAATATCCCAGCTTCATAGAAAATGGGGATAATGCCAAACCAAGAGACATGTAATGAGGTTTCATTCGATTATTTTCATAAACAGTTTTGCTAACATTTCCTGAAAGGCATGACACAACAGGCAGAATATTATTCACACCAAGGCTCTCTTTTTTCACAAGTTAAGCATTTGTAATATTTACTTCCAGCACAAAATTGTGGAACTTTTAAAAACAGATTTCTTTTAGGAGAGACCATCTGTTTGCAAATTTCTAAATAGAAGACAATCTTGCATTGCTTTTCATGATTGCCTAAAGCTAGCAGGAGCCACTGACAGGTGTAATAAGATAATAATAATAATAATTACTATTATTAATATTAACATTATTATTCACAAGAAATAAGAAGGGGGGAAAAAAAGAAACCAAATAATGAATTCAAACTACTGTAGTCTAAAAACAGGCTAAGAAGGTCAAAGGAAATCGGGATAGTTTTACAATGGTAATATTTTTAAAACATCAGCAAGTGAACAAACAAACCAAAGATTTGTCTGTTTTATGGCTGAAACAAAACTCGGTAAGCAATACCACAATGTACTAAAAGTCACCATAAATAACTCATTTCCATGGTGGTGAGCCAAAACTTGTTAAACTGTGGGTTGTGGCATCCCAGAGGGAATGACGCATGAAAGAGAAAGCTTCGGCTTAAACACAACTATGCTAGCAATCATCAATGATAGGAGCAGCCACAGAAGCAGACTAGGTATTTTAAAGTTTGCTTTTGTGAGAAAAACTTTAATATTGTGCATGTATTCAAAAAAGACGGTAGCTATTGACTACAAAGTTCCTTGCTCCAAGATTAGATACCACACACAAAGCGCATGGTATTTGTCATTGAAGAAACTAGCTGATATGTGTGATACAGCTAATTCAGTCTTCTAATAGATAATGTAATCTCAGTGGGCAACATATCCTCCTTTCGCTACTGTCATCGAATGTACTTACAAATGTGTCCCCCCTCTCAGACAGAATTCACCACAGTGCTCTGTTAGGGAAACCTGCACTGCCAGTAATGAGCAGTAAGATGTTAAAACAGAAACTGAAAAACTGCACGTACAAATTGCAGAAAAATAAAGCTACATTTCACTTACAAAGTAAAGAGCAGCTCGTGAAAATGTCTGAGTGAAGGCCTCCAGGATGTCAACTCATCTTTTACAGACTACTGTGTAAAACATCAGGATAAAACAAACAAAACAGTTCTAAGCATCAACAGCAGCCTACTTTTAGCAGGTGCCTGTCACAAAACCTAGCCTCATCCTCCACACCTGACAACTGCCACGGAGCAAGCGCGCAGACCAGGATGGGCACACTTCTATTGCTGCATTTGCTGCACTGCACAGATTACTTTAAAAATTGTGGAGCAATTTAGGTAATAATAATACTGCATTGTGTGCCCCTAATTACCAGTGTCCAGTAGGAGTGTTCAGAGAGAACGTTCAAACTATGGCCACTCTTCAATGCCTTCTGGTGAAAACTGTACTTCTAATTCCTGCTCTGTTCATTTTAATGCATTATTGTTTCAAAATACAATGCTACAAAATTGCAAATTACATCTGGCTCAAGGGCTGATTATGAGAAATACTAGCACTTCTGCCTCTGCGTGAATAACTCTGATAATAATGAGAGAATGATTGAGCTCCAAGAAGTCCACATGATGAGAAGGGTCAATTTGAACATTTCTATTAGCTTCTTTTGTTAAATCTAACACTTTGCCAGGCCAGAGACAAATACTGCATCTGGTTACCGTGATTTTTTCCAACCTTACAGAAGTACAATTTAGGAAATGGGTACTGGTCTAAAGGCAGACCTTATAAGAAATGCTAATGAAGCACAAAAAACATCCATTTTACTGGCACTCAAGAGAAGGCAAAAAAAAAAAAAAAAAAAAAATGTAAAGGAAATTTGCCTCCACCCTTTGCTGGCAGAAAAGGAAAAAAAAAAAAAACAACAACAAAAAACTCAGTAACATGAGAAGTCTTCATTACTACATTCTGCAACTGAAATGCTTGCATATATATGAGCATGGCATACCTTATGTAAACGTGAGCTGCAAAAAGCAAATTACTAAAGATGCTCGCTAAGCACATGCAAGAGAAATGAGAATACAAGTGTAATACACTGGCCAGCTAGACCAGGAAATTGCAGCAACACTACTCCAACAACTTAGTCGAGCAGCCTTGCAATTACACTGTATAAAATCAGCAAAGGTTAACCTAGATACACAAAAAGTTAATCAAACTACTGACAGTTCATCCAGAACCTTCCAAAGATTAAAACTTCCCTACAGATCTCATTATCTAGAAATGTTAATATGTCAGTCAGCACTTTTTCTGTCAATTACTGAAAATCGTGGCTGATACAAATCTCCTAGAAAATAACCTCTGTAGGGTAAATTAAGCAATATGGGATGTCTCTCTATCTTTAGTCTCATTCACATATTTACACTTAATTGGAGGTAGAGAATGCACAAACATTTTCCAGAAGATGATGACCGGCAATACTGTAGGATCTATGGGACATATCTAACCGAAATATCCCAAAAGCCAAGACAAGCTTGCAGCTGTCGTTATCTTCTCCAAGGATGCCTATGGCAGAGAAATGCAATTCCCATAGCTGAGCTGCCGTACCTGAGTGCGGATAGCTGTAGGCTATATTTTAGGATTTCCTATCCCATTTTGGGTCCCACGGTGTCACTAAGTCTCTCTAGAGATGAAAAATAAACTTATACATTATTAAAAAATAATGCCAATAGATAAATTATGCAGTGCTGTAGAACACAACTCAATTAAGTTACACTGATTGCCTTTAAACTGTCATAAAAGCTAAGGGCAAAAAGTAACAGCTATGCTATTTCGGAAGTCTGTTACAAAGTAGGGCTAAGCCACAGGACCTTGCCTGAGCCAAGCCTCTTTTTAGCATGCATTAGCATGCCACTGCTGGCTTCACATACTTCTGCCTGTTCTATCAGCTGCTATTCTACCCTGCAGCATGAAAATTCAGTTAATATACGTGGTATCTTCTGGGTGGAAAATGAGGAGCGAGACTTTGCACGGCAGCAGCACCAGCAGAACAAAACATCTCTGGGGCGGATGCAGCAAGGCTCAGGCGTATCCTTAGTGGGGAGGCAGCTTGGCAGCGAGTCCCCACAGCAGCTGGCACAGGGCTTGCCCAGAGCTACCTTGAGCCCCAGGGACATCCTGTAGCTGCCAGCAGTCAGTGCTGGAGCTGTCTTCACAGTAACTGCAGTCGAAACAACTCTATCAGTCGTGATTTTCACTGCTGATTATTTCAAGGGCAGTCTAGGAGCAGAGATTTATTTCAGATTGAAAATGTGCAAAAAACAGGTCTTGCACTGGACAAGTTCAAGGCAAGAGATGTGTGGTGGGGGGGTTTGGTGTTTGGTTCCAACCCCCATGTAAATAAGCTCCTAGCACAGAAGATCTGAGACTGGCACTAGCCCCATACACCCTGGCATTTTTGTTCTCATTTGTACATGCTCAGGCACTGTAAGAAGTGAGTGACTGGGTTTATGTTTATTTAGAAAACCAGAGAGATGATATTTAAAATAAACCCAGTCTTGACATCAAAGATTTTCAGCTCCTGAGATGTTCTTCCCAAGATGAGATCAGCCCTGTTTGTGCTAAGTGCTGCACACGGTACACAGCAATCATCACTGCCATCTTAGTATTTCTTCTGAATTAAAAAAAAAAAAAAAACATTTTTTGATTATAAGCTAAAAAAAGAATTAGGAAAGTATTTCAAGTTCCACAGATGATATCAGGATCCTAGTATTTATGGATGATAATACTGTTGGTATCAGCACCTGCTCAGCAACATCAGAGAAAAGAAATACTTTAACACTGCACATGAAACTGGTGCTTGTAGAAGCATGCTGTGTTCTGAGTTTCACGACTTTAGTGCTACGGGTTAAAGACAAAGATAGCATCTAAAATAATATTGTGAAATATTTGAGATTTATTTGTGGTACGTTGCTGTTGAAATGTGTAGCAGCAATTCAGCTTGCATTTTAAATACTGCTGGCACACCTGGTGTTGAATATGCTAGAAGCACTTGCAATTGGTATAAAAATGTACTACATTCATTATTGTGGTACTCAAAAATGCTGATACAGCTAAGATGTTAGATGCATTTTTGCTACTAAATCCTTTTTTTGCAGAACTTTGTAGAGCTAATCCATTAACTTTGTTTCTGATTAGACGTTTTCTTACTAAGTACTACCTATAACAGTGTAACAGAAAAATGGAAATCTACATATATTTTCAATCATCCAAAAATCACATCACCTTCCAAGCTAAATTCAATACCAGTGTCTGAAAGCTATGGCTAGTGTATGTTTTTAGCATACAAATACTTCGTATTTCCATTGCAGGAAATGCCACAGGACACCTAAGCACTTGAAGGCTGTAGCACAGACAAGGTATTATCTCATTTTTACAATGAGAAAACAGTTCTTCCTAAAAGCTGAAATGACTTGTCAAACTCCCAGAGATTTCTGAAGTGCAAGCACAAACAACTTACGGACTAACTTTCTGCAGCCTCCACTGCTAGTATTCCTCTAACAAAGCTGGGTCTATAAAGTTAATACATCTGCCAAACTAAACATTGCCAACCATTTTCCTACCAATACAGCATTGCTAACGTATTTTCAATATGTAATTCAAACTCTTTAAAATAGACATATCAATAGCATGCTAATATATTTATTGCAAATAGTTAAGATCATTAAGTAGCTCCATGAAAACGTACTATGTTATTTTTCCTTTTGTGAGTAGGAGCTACAAGACTGACATGAAAAAAAAAGTCCTGCAAAAATGTGCTAGAATTTGTAGAGACTATGAATTTATCATCTGCTGAAGCAAACACTTCAAGATTTACTGTTAGGCACATCATCAGCTAGCCCAAACACATGCTGTAAAACTAGTTCATGAAATGAATGTATTCCAGCAGGGTCTATTTTACAAATATCTACAGCTTTTTCTTGCACTCCTGCTTATTGTAATCTTGCACAGAAGCAGTAAAAGTTAATATGCAGTGGAACACTACATTAACTACTGAAATGTTATTGCACATCAAAAAGGTTTACTGCTACTTTACAAACATGCTTACCTGTGTGCCATAAAATACTGACATATAATGAGTCAGATCTACTGCAGTTCATTGCAATCAGGTCTTCGCTCCCATCATGTAAAAGCGTCTCCTTAATACAGAAGTCATTCTACATGATCTTCAAAAGAAAATTTGGTATATGATGTACTACAAATTTTGTTAGTATTTTTGAGTTAGGTAAATATATAACAAATGGTTGGCAACAGGATAAATTGCGAAGAACAGAATACACACACCTCATTTTGTACTTGAGTGCAGAGGCACCTGTGCCATTATTTCAGAAAATCCTTGAGCTGCTGATCACTGAAAGCCTAGAAGACAGATCTGAGACTAATCACTATATGGTTACCCTGTTCTGGCACTCCACCCGTGGCATTACTACTGACCATCATCAGAGGCATGGTATTGGGGTACAGGGGCTTAGCAGGGGCATATCAAGTCATTCAACTTGATATGACTGTATGTGTTCTTACACAAAGCTCTCTAGAATGTGCTGAGCACAAAAGGAAATTAAAAAACAATTTTCCTCCCCCAAAAGCAATGTAAACCCCCTTCTTTGTGACAGGCTGAACAATAAATGCCCGAGGTTTTACCTGATATCTGTACTTTGAAATGGAGGTGAAGAATACTAGAATTAATGCAACACAAATTTTATTATTTTAACTGAAAACTAGGCCATAGTTTCCAGCGTCACAAGAAATAACAGAAAGATTTTTGTAGAGTTTCTTCCTCAGTTTCAAAGAAAATAATCATCTTTTCTCACTCAGTGGGTTGTATCAGGCGCTATCAGGTATCACATCAGCCGGTCACGCTTGGCATCCTAATACTTGCCAGTCCAAGATGATTTAGAGTAAGACACATAGAAACACAGTAGAAAGTAAAGAGTTTACAAGTAAATTCTTTCTTAACACTTAACACGCAATGGGCAGCTCACAGTCACAAACATATGCTTAGCCACATCATTTCCTGTATTCTTGATGATCAAGGAACTGCAGGGCCAGCAGGTCCCTCAGGGTAATCATGCATCCAAAAAATCCTTTAAAATGTAAACTTTTTGGATGGCAAACCTATTTTGGATACACATTTGTGCTTCATGAGAAGGATAAGTAGATGTTAATTGATTCAGTTTCTTTGTATCAGTGATTACTCAGTGAATCTTGTTCCTATCTCCTCTAAGCAAGGACAAATACTTTTCTCTAGGAGAGTGGTTAAGCACTGGAACAGGCTGCTGGGAGACACTGGTGAATCTCCATCCTTAGAGATATCTGCAACTCAACTGGGCGTGACACTCAGTAAGCTGATGAAATGTGGAAGTCGGACTGCTGTGAGCAGGGCTGAACCAAGCAGAGATCCCTTCCTGCCTGAATCATTCAGTCGGTGTATTACTTTCAATGTCTGTTCAGTTCCTCCTAATTGTACACTTTTTTTTTTCCCCCCTCCAGAAGAACTGATAAAAGGATTCGAAGTGGGGGAAAAGCCTAAATAAACCCTCTGAATGCACGCCTTGTACCCACTGTTTTCAGGGAAATGCACAGCCTCGCAGACCATTTCTATTCCAATATATTACATTCCACAAATCATACTGGCTTATACCCATTTTGCCATTCTCACTGAAGTGTTTTACAGCTCTGCCTCTAATGATTACTAATCTGCACAACTGTGAGACACATGGAAACCTTAGCAGGAGCACCAGCATTTCAACACACCATAATCCGGATTGCTCACAAGAAGTAAGACACAGCAGTGAGAGCTTTGTCCTTTAGAAGAGGATCAGCTCTCCTGCAGCTGCCCACTTACGTACTTCAAGTAACTATGATGTAATAGCCCGTGACATCTTCTGCTATAAATTATTCTTCTAAGACAACATTCCTATTCCTGTTTTTAAAAAGAATTTCCAAAAAAGACTCAGCTTTAAAAACAATCTACACAGAAAACATCTGTAACCTATATCAATATACAGGTGCTATCAGTAGCAAATTAAATCCCCAAAGAACATTTCAAATAGATAATGAAACATATGCCATCAATAGAGTTTTTCATCTAACAGATCCTACATTTCTCAAGACAGTATTTATTTACCATACTTTGTTAGGGACTAACACACTGACTAGTTAGTAGTCTTCAATTATAACATCAGGTGGAGGAAAAAATCCTACTTCTATATGAGCTAAAACTGAAATTGACTTTGAATCTCTGAACTGTCAACAAATTCTTCTATGAAAAGGCTTGCTTTACAGAGATTATAAAGTAGGTGTCATCCTTGACACTCGCATTCTATATTCATACTCCAGGCCTGGAAGCGAAATGCTGCAGAACGCCAGGAAGGATCTTGGAGGGCTCAGCTGTCACGCTGCATGCCTCCCTCGCTTGCTTTGCAGTCAGATGCGGTGCTGTAGATGTCAAAGGTTCTCTATTTAAACTCACTGACAAGAAAAGGAAGAATACTGGGAGAATATGTTAGCAGCTACTATGAATTTGTCTCTAGTATCAGGTCATCCTGACACTTTCTGGATGTTAGAAATAAAAGCTCTGATTCTATTCAAATTAAAAAACACACAGTATGCCCTCATCAGATTTACGAGTTCAAGATTTACTATGGGAAAATCCAGTGTTAGGAGTACACACAACAAAGCACTGCTTTCTGTCAGAATGACAAACTAGAAAGCCTTATACAATTATGTTAATCTCTCCTTTCAGATCTCTCTCTCACAATTGCATACCGCTGCTTTCTGTGTTTCATGTGTAAGTCACAGAGTTTACTAACCATCTAATGAAGCTGCATTCCTTAAATCCCTGACAGATTATGTGAGGTTGTTTGGATTAGAAAGAAGAATTTGCCATTCCACTGCACCCTGCCCCAATTATGTTTTAGTCATAAACATCTGTACCGCGGGCTGTTTGGGGATGAAGGCAATGAAACACGAATCTCCTCACCGCAACTGATTACACCAAGCAGAAGAGAACAACGGGAAAGAGAAAAAGAAGCGCGGAGAGGAAGAAAGATGTTTCCTTTTGGAAAGACAAACAATGCACTATTTCCAATCAAGCTTATCTCTTTCAGTTCTATATTTACTGTTAATTGGAAAGAAGGAAATAAAGCATATGAAAATGCTTTGAAAGACATTTATAAGAGTCCTGGGTAATTGTCTGCATAAAAGATGACAATTTGCTGCATGGCTGATTTCAGTTGAAAGGCTTTTCTGACTGTGCATCCCAGGAGCTGGCTGAAACTTTGAAAATGGATCAGGAAAAGTAGACCAGAGCAGCGCAGCACAAGAAGTTGTCATTAACAGTATCCAACCTGCAGCCAGGACGAGGACCATGCTCCTCCTCTGAAAACTGAGAAGGCAGCACACTTAGACCTTGCACCTAGGATTGCAGTGGGTCACAAGCACATTTTCTAGCTGGTAGAAGAGGGAAAACAGATGTGGACTTAATGATACTTCTGCCAGTTGGCCCATAGAGTAGTAGCAGGCAANACCCAGCTCAACTTTTTTTGATGAAATTCTTAGCATAGTACCACAAGCTGCCTACAATGTTCTCAGATGAGTATTAGCAAATCCAGGTGCAATTCAGTGTGTGAGCAATGATCTTTGAAGTTTGAAATGATACAACAGACAGGTGTTTAAGCAATAACCTCTTCCTCCATGTTCTAAGACTCAAGATTTATGGTATTTTGTGACACAAGCAGAGCACTAAAATCAAAAAAGGAATTCTAACTTCCAGAGCTTGCTCCCACGTTTCCAATTAAGTTCATACATCAGAAAGCACTGTTCCCCAAAATGAAGTCCTATTAGTCATGCTTCCAAGGAAAATACCATTATTGTTGCTTCTTAAGCTACTGAATGCTGAAAATCAGACCACAAATTTTCTTTTATTGATTTCTAAGTATTTTCCAGTCCTGTTGATTGGGGTGTAATTCAACAGCATTTTACACAACTCAAACACCTTTTTGTCATAAGCCTGCTTAAAAGTCTAGAGGTTGTTATTAAATAAAAGAAAAAGAAAGTAATTACTAAATCAATCGTATAACCCTTGTGATTTGCTTTTCATTTTTTCACAGACATTACTGATGATGAGAAACTTAAATGAAAAACAGAGTAGATAACGCAAGGAAGTCATGTAAAAAGTAACCCTAAACCCTGTAGGTTATTCTCCCATACGTCCAGTCAGAGGTCTCGGATGGCTGATGTGATCGAAAGGTGTAACTCAAAGCTAAAAAAATTAGTTTTATGAATCAGGACATGCTCACTGCACCTTTGAAACAGCTGTGTGGAAAAAAGAGGAGGAAAAAAGACAACAATATATCTGATTTCAGCTAAACAAGGTTGTAAACTAAATTATCTATTTCTTCTCACAGAACTGGAAAAACAAAACAAAACAAAACAAAACACTACAAGGCTCCCAGTAATGATTTTAAATGTAATTTTAGGATTAGGTTTCAGCAGTAAATTGAGAATATTACATTTGTACTGGCTATCCAGTGCACTGATTTACTCACCTGTATGCTATAATAGTCAAGCGAGGAATTGAAGATTAGTTGCCATATATCACAGATTTACATTTCCATTCAAGATTACAGAACAGATCTTAAAATATACAGCCTCCAGTACTAAACCCACCTATGCATATGTTTAATTTTAAGAATATTTTCTTGTTCCACAAACTTTAACATCCAGTGATTTTCTTCTCCATTGAAAAGCTATGCCTATGTGGGATTGAGGTATTAATTCCTACAGTAGAAAATGTATTTATTTCTTGTAAGTTCTTACTTAACCACAGTTACTTCAAAGTACATGACATCCATTTCATAAGCAGCCTCCAAAACCCATGCAATTATCTTCTTGCTTAAACACAGGGTATAGCCCCACTACACCTTTCATTTTCCTCAGTAGTTCCCCACAAAAACTCAAACACACCTTTTGTCTTTGCAAACCCAGCTTTATCTCATTGTATCGATGTCAATTTCAGTATGTTCTTGTTATCATGCAGTGACTGTCCCTCCAATATTTTTTCAGCAAGACATGACTGGTTACTATTCCTCTTCCTCCTTTTGGAAACCCAAAGCTGTTTTTCTTCCATCCTTTTTCTCAACATCTTAGTAGTTCTGTTTCTTCTAAACATGGTATTTCTCAGGCACATCCTTTCCTGAGACTGACCACTTGTCAGACATATTTTTTCTATCAGAAAACTCTTCAGTGGGAGTTCTCCCATACAAACTCTCCAGTAAGATTGCAGCTTCCTTGCAAACAAAATAAATTCCAGAAAACAGTGACATAATCACAATGATGTTACTGTCTTACAAAATCATGGTTCAGGGCTATCATAGAGCAAATTATATAGGTTTGAGGAAGCTGGTTAAAGATGTGGAGCTACCACTTCTTTCATCTGTGACCTATTAATTCATCAGTCTAGTCACACATCTAAAAACTTGATCCTATCTTACATCCTGAGGGTCCCCACTTTCAATAATGAAAATACCCTGTACATGACAGAAGCAGCAGGAAGGAAAAAGAAAGCAGCATACACAATTTTCTCTCTCAGGAGAGGAATGTCAAAGAATCGCACAACAAAGAAGCCCATCAAATTAAAGTATCCCTACCAGCACTAATTATAGGTGCACTGTTTGAGAGTACAAAGCTTCTTGCTTAATGCAACACTACAACGACTTTTTTATTTTTTTATCAACTGATTGTTTTTGTCAGGTTCATTTTATCAAGAAACAAAATCTCTACAGAAATCAATAAAATCAGTCTCAGAAATGAGTAAATATATATTTTGGATTGCACATGGAGAAGCACACAGATTTTTATAATCTGATGTCAAAACATACATACATTCAAGCCTTCTTACTAGAGAAGCACAAAAACTAGCAGAACTTTCTATCAGCTTCCCCAAAACTACCTGCTAAGCTGCCAGTGGCCATCCAGGCACCCCTTAAATGTCAGCAGTGGAGAAGATGAAACTGCATAGTCTCTCCCCTGACATGATTAAAGCCAGAGGACATAACACACAATCCTACTGCAGGGATAAGAAAGACAGCGGAATGATGCAACTACTCAGGTAAAACAAATACGTTCTGGTGTAAGCAAGCTCTGCA
>VXAV01007621.1:7195-28267 GCA_013399715.1 Alectura lathami
GGAGCCCGGCGGCGCGGCGCTGGGGACGGGGGGTGCTGGGGGCCAGGGTGGCTGCTGCCGTGCGGCGTCGCTCGCTGGTCGGAAGATGCGGGCTCTGGGGAAGGGGGGGACGCTGCTCTGAGGCTTGTTGGAATGGAGGAGGAGGAGGAGGCGAGGAGGGAAGATGGGCTCCGCGCGTGGGAAAAGCCCCCGGGCGCCGCTTACGCGGCTTTCAGCCCGTGCCGTCCGTCTCGGTCGCGTGTAAAGCTCCTTCTTGTGCCTTCTGCAGCAAGATGCCGCGGAAGGAAGGCGTTTATTGGCTTAGGGCAGGACAGCTCCTGGCCTTCGGGGCCCGCACGCGAGACGGAGGCGTTTTGTTCCACTTCGGCCCCACGGCTGAGGCACGGTGCCTGGGTCAGGCACCGGCTCGTGCACCCAGCACAAGATGACAGGCAGAAATTGGGACCCCGGGGACGTGTCACCGTGCTTGGGCCAGGCCGGGTGCCTTGCCAAGGTGGGGGATGTTCCCCAACCTTGGGCATCCAGGTGTCCAAGGGCCGCGTGTGACCGCTCCCTGAGCTTCTTGACCCCTTGGCGCGAGGGGAACGGGCGCCGTCGTGCTCCAGGGCCTCGTTTATGCCTCATCATCAGTGCTGGAGGAGATGGTCGTGAAGGCCACGGCACCAGCCCCGCTGCCCTGTGCTCACGGACGTGACCAGGGCCGGTGACACAGCTCGGCTGTGGGAAGGTGCCATTGACAGGCGCCTGCATCCCGGCAGGAGTTAATGCACGGGAATTCCGGTGGCCTGCTGCAGCGCTTGGTGTGTGCCGAGGCTGTGTGGGGAGGGGGCTGGGCTTTGTTCGTCTTTTTTTTTTTTTGGTGGCTCTGCCGGAGGTGGAACCACGTCTCATGGAACCATCTTGCGTTTTTTCACGTCTAGTCCCTTTTCCATAAAGTTTCCCCATTGCCTGTGATTTATTGAACTGCTCAATGTGTTGCTCCCCAGCTGTCTCGTGTGCGTGGGGGCCTGGGATGGAAGCGAGAAAATGGAGTTAGAAGAAATAATTAATGCTCTTGATTAATTTTTAAGCAGTTGGAAACTGGCTTTATTTGTGGAATGGCGAAACTTCGGCGACCAGTCCCTGTTGAAGCCCTGACGCCTCGCAGGGATGCTTTGCTTTGATATAGGGATGCTTTTTGAACGCCCTCGGCTTAGAATTGATTTCACGCTTCCAAACCTGCGTGAAATATCTGTGGTTCCACGCAGAAGGCTGTTCGTGTTGTGGCTGAGATGGCTCGCGCCGCCTCACCAAGGCGCTGGGGCCGCTGGTGCTGTTCTGCTCATGGTGGCACAGAGCTGGCCCCACTGGGCTGGGATCTTCCTATGGGAGAGCAGGAGAGCTGGGCCTCTAGGGGAGATGCAGAGCCTTGTTCTGCTCCATTATGGGGTATCTTCTAGTCCTCATTCTACCTGGGGGGAGAAAGCCACTGCGACACCTCAGAAAATGAGTGTGGCTGCTGCTGCAAGCAACCAGCCCTCCCCAGCATGGGGTGAGCCACTGGGATGGAGCTGGGATCTCCTGGCTTGGAGAAGCCAAGAGGAAAACGGAACAGCCCAAGGGGAACCAACCCACAGCCCAGCCGCTGCCGGAGGGGGCCCGCGGTGCCAGGAGGAGCCTGGGTCAACCCTTGGTGCTGAGGGAGCAGCCGTGGCTCCGAGCGCACCCAGCGATGCCGTGAAGGTGAACACCCGTGCGCGAGGACAAAGAGGTGTATCTATCTCTTTATTTCAAATAATCTGTTGCATCTCAAACGCACTGAAGGTGTGTTGCACAGCTTAATTAAGTTTTGAAATCGCTGCTGCGTCGTGTCACTCGGGGTGGATGCGTGGTGTTGGGACGATGCTCCAGCTGTGGCTGATGGGAGAGCCCTGGTTGCGTTCCTGCCTCCTCCTGGAGCTCCCAGGTTGGCTGGGAGGGGCTGGGAGAAGCCTCCCACAGCAGGGATTTCTGCTCAGCCTTGCTCTGTGCTGGTTTCAGGGCATCTGGTTGCACTGGGGGCTTCTGTGCATGGCTGCTCGCCTTCCTCGTGGCCACGCTCTGCATCACCTCCTAGCAGCGCTCGTCCTCGAGGATGCTCTGGGCCTCGTGGCTTGCACGAGCACCTGCAGCCACGCGGGACAAAGCCGTGGTGAGGTGCCGGGCTCTCGCCCCTCGTGGACACCTGCTGTGCCCCTAGGGAAGCACCTTGCAGAGCCTGCGGGGGGCTGGTTGCTGTGGCCGGAGGATGCTCACGCAGCGCTGGGGTTGGTGTGCTGGCTGGGCCTCGCTGCCAGAAGATAGCAGGGCTCTGGGGACAAATGATTCCAGCCGAGCTGGTTTGGGGCTTCCCAGCCGTGCTCCGTGGCAGCGTGTTTCTCAATAGGTCTTGCTACAGGAGGGAGGGGATGAAGGGATCCAGCTTGAGCACAACAACAAACAAAGCCCCACCCCAGCTCTGGGAGCATGGGAGATGCTCTGGGTTAGGCCTGTGGCAGTTCCCCGTTAAAGCCCGCGTTGTGTCAGGGTGCTGAGGACTCAAACTAGAGTTGGAGCGGGGCAGCGAAACCCCATGCTTGCCTTGCACCCAGGGTGCGTGGCTGCGTGGGGCAGCTGAGCACAAGCCCATGCAGCGCCCGGTGCGCGGGGCTGGTGGCCGTGGAGTCGGGTTGTGAGAAGCGCTGGGATTTCCATGGGCAGGGCTTTTTTGGGTGGAAAGGGTAGGAAACGGAGCCCAACGCAGCAAGCGCCCGGCACGCCGGTTGCAAAGCATCCATTTGGTGAACCCCGGTTTGAAGCCTGCCCGTGGGCATCGCAGGTGCTCGAACGCAGCAGCTGGGGGCTCAGCTGCTGCCTGACTCATCGGCATCGCACCAATTTTAAAGACATTTCAGGAGGGGGGGAAAAAAATTCAATCTGTGTGCGCTCTTCCTGAGCCTTCACCCCGGGTCTTCAGCAGCCGGAGGTGGGCAAGTGGCCGTGCACGGCACCGCGGTGCCTGGTGCCCGTGTGGGGCTGTGGGCTGCGTGAGGGCATGGTGATGCCCACCCTGGGGGGCTGAGGGGGACGCTGTGGGGCGCTGAGGGGACGGCTGTGGCCATCCCACCCCCGCCCGGAGCTGCTTGGTGCAGGCTCGCCCTGGGCATCCACAGGGACCTTCACCGCTGCGCAAACCCCTCCGCCTTTGGGAGGGCGATGGCGTGGGACGCTGCCCCTCCCCGCAGAGCACGCGTGCGACGCAGTTCCTGTGTGCTGTGCTCACGCCGTGCGTCCTTTTCCTTTCCTTTAGGAGGGCGGCACATCTGAGCTGCCCCGAGATCAGCAGGGAGGTGCCAGGCTCCAGGGCGCTGGCTTCTGCCTGCCCGTGAGCTGCTGGAGGGCCCCGGCTGTTGGGCCGTGCTTGGAGCTGGGTTACAGGCTGCCGTCCGGGGGCTTCTGGAGGCTTCTTGCTCCGTTGGGGTGCAGGAAGGCGTGCGGGACCGCTGCTGGTGGCTGTTCTCAGCCCCACAGGATGGCACGTTGTTAACTTTTGGGTTGCTTTTTGGTATTTTTTTCCTAGTTTAACGGCGGCTGATTTTGAGGGTTAGGGTTGTGAAGGGAACTTGTCTGAATGCCCCGGCCCTCCCGTCCCTGCGGGGACTTACTCTGCCCATTGCCAGCGCATGGAGAACATCAATGCAATGATGCTGTGGAGGTACCGCTGCTGGAAAACCGCTCTGCGCAGCCTGTACCGGGGATCTGCTCCTCACCCCTCCCGGCCTTGGAGGAGCACCCAGCGCTGGTGCACCCTTCTCACTTACGGCTCCCTGAATCCTTTCCGCCGTGGCCGTGCTCTCATGCCCCCTGAGCACCTTGGCAGCGGTGCTCAGCTGCGTGGGCCATGCAGCAAGGTTGCTGCCTTGCCGTGGGGGTGGGGGGATTTTGGTGGGTTTTGAACTATTTGTTCATTTGGGGGGATTTCTTTTTTTTTTTCCCCCGTGTTTTCTCTTTTTGTGCACGTTTTGTTGTGGCTTTTTTGAGAGCTATTGAGTGGGTGGGGGAAAATCGTCTCCTAACCCCCTCCAGCCGCAGGCTGTGGGGAGTTCAGTGCGGCAGCCTGGGGGGGATGCTGCGGAGCGTGGGGTGTGCTGGCGTGGCCTGGGGGGGCTGGGTGGAGACGCAGGGCACGGTGCTGGGCCCACTGCCTGCCGTGCCCCTGTGCTGTTCTCCAGGGCCACTGCTACGGAGCCTGACGGAGGCATCGTTAACCGGGATGCACCCTGGTATTAGAGCTGATTAATAACGAATGGGTGCCAGGCTTCCAAGTGCGCGTGTCAGCGGGCATCAGCTGCTCTGTGGGGCCTTGAAGCCCTTCCCGGCATCGCGCCCACTGTCCCACGGCCCCTCGGGCGGGGTGGGCTTTATCCTATACCCTGCCTCTGATGCTCTGAGCATCATAAACAAGTTCCCCTGTAAAATGCCAGTCTTTTTTTTTTTTGTTGTTTTTTTCTTTTTGGCTTAACCAGAAGCTCTCGTGTCAGCTGAAAATGAAAACAAACTTAGCTACTGTGAGATGGCACAAAAGCATGGAAGCCTTCCCTCTGCTGGGGAAAGCTCCTCCCCGTGACCACGCAGGGGGTGCTCAGGGGGGTGCAGAGGCAGCTCTCCCCATGGGCTGGAGCGCTGCTCGTTTGATTTGCTGCTGCTGGGAGCAGCGCTGAGATGCTTCCTCGCCTTCCTCAGGTTTCCAGGCAGGAAAACCCCGTGACGGCACCGCCAGAGCTGCGTGAGGAGGGGGTGGGCCAGAAGGGAGCATGGCGGGGCTCCTCCTTTGCCTTTGGCATCACCCTCGCGCAATGCTGCAATCCCAGGAGGTAACTACTGGAATACGCTTCCAGGGTGTGCAGCACCCTGTCGCCGGTGAGGTTTTCTGGGAGCTGGTGGTGTTTGGAAACGTGCCTGAGATGGGCTCATCCGGGGTGCTCCTTGGTCCCTCTGAGGGTGCCCTCCCACGCGTGGAAGGAGGCAGGCTGCGTTCGGTACGGTTGGTTGGAGCGCTGCAGGGGGTTGGCCTGGCTCTGGCGCAGAAGGTGCGGAAGCAGCCGCCGTGGTTTATTAACAGTAAGGGCGCTTGTGCGCTGCGTTTGCCCAGCTCCCTCCGCCTGGGACCTCGAGCTCCTCCACATCGCGTGGCTCCTCGGCGGGGAGCAGGTGCTGGGAAGGGGCTGGGCTGCTCGGTGCCTGGCAGCAGAGCCCTTCTCTCGGGTCAGGCCTCCTCGGTGTATTTTCAGTTAGCGCTGTGCGGTTTGTCGCTTCTTTAACATCGGTTATTTGGTGGCAGACCCAGGGGAGCAGGACAGTTACTGGGACTGAGAAGTGCCATGTTGGGCTTTGTTTTGGGTGTAAATCACCACTTCTGAATGTGAATATGTACATTAAAACATGTGCATTGAGAATGTAGATGCTTGCATGAATTTTTTTGTTGTCTGCATCAGCCTGGAAGCAAGTGGCAGCTCCCCCAGAGCTGATCCCCAGGGAAGCAGCCCCTACCCCGTGCAGGCGGTCTGGGAGCTGAGTGAGGTTCTGCAGAGTGCAGGGCTTGGTCTGAGTGTCTGTGTTGGGGTCAGCGTGCATCGTGTCCCTGGAGCACTGTGTGCCCAGCATCCTCCTGCGGCTGCTTGGGGTCAGCCAGCGTCTGGACGCACCTTCATCTCCCATTCATGATAAACAGCAACAGAAAAAGAAGCTAAAAATAGGAATCTGAGTATCATTTGGGAGGGAGAGCCTGTCCCGGACAACGTCTTAAATTGCACAGCAACCTTTAAAAGTGCATCCGGCATTTCTGTGCGCGTGCCAGCCATGAATGAAAGCCACAACTGTCTCCGCATTTCGTGTCCTGGTAGTGCTGGTGGGCCCGGTGTGTCCTGCGGTTCTTTGCGAGCTGATGCTAAAAAAATCTAGCTTCTGGGGCACGAGGTTAATGCAGAAAACGTGAGCAACGATTTAGATCCTTCTGGTGGTAAATATGAAAAATGCTGGTGTGCTCGCAGGCATCCGGCAGCACTGCTCCGCGCTCGCTGCTGGGTGCAGGTTGGGGGGTGCTGGGCATGCAGCCCCAGCCATGCAGCTCGCAGGGCGCTCTGCAAGGAGCCAGAAGCTGCTTTAAGATGCCGTATTTTTTGGGTGCCTGTTCAGCAGTCATCGCACCATGCGCTGTACACGATGGCTATATAGCATAGGTGGCTTTCTGTGGGCCTGCAGAAGCACGAGGCGTGCTCCCTTGTGCTGCGGTCTTGCCTCCGTGCTGCAGGTGCAGACGTGCTTTGACTCGTGGCTTTAAGCACAGGGTCAGTGTAACGCGCAGACGTGGGCTTACTGAAATGCATCCGGAGATAAAGCCCACGTGTGCCGCCCTCGTCACCGCTGCGAGGCGGGGATCTCAGCCCAAGGGCTCTGCCACTTCCAGTCCCTGCCTGCTGCGGGGATATTTGGGTGCTGGCAAGGGGAGAGGCGCAGGGGGAAGGTCCTGGAGCCCAAAGCCCTGCTGGCCGTACCGCAGCCTTGTTGTAGGCTCTCAGTTGCCACTTGTCCAGCATCATCCTGCAGGTAAACCTTCCGGCAGGGATCAAACTTCTTGGCACTGAGTTTTGTGTTGAGAACCAGTTGTTGCCCGCTCTGGTTGTCAAGTGTCCGCTGACCTGAAAGCCAGGAGCGACGGTGCCCTGCTGCAGCAGGGGGCTGCGGAGGGAGGGGGCAGCGAGGCCACCATCCCTTCCGCATCCACTTTTCCTCCCCTAATGGGGGCAGCTGTTAGGAAAGTGTGGAAGACTGGTGCACCTGTGGGATGGTGCTAACTGTGGGTCTTGCCAGACCTTCTCACAGGGCAGCTGTGTGTCGGTCTGGAGGCGTTTGCTCTCGCTGGGAAGCGCAGCTCTCTCTTGTCCCCATCACCCCGGCATCTTCCTCCGCCACAGGGCTTCACCCAGGCACCGGTGCCGGCTCCTTGTCGCTGGCTGGAAGCAAAATGCTCTGACCTGGTCTCGGGGCGTGGTGCTCCTGCCAGGAGGCTCTCCACAAAGTGGTTTTCACACGTGGACGTTGCATTTTGCCATAATTTCACTTCTGCCAGGCCTGAGGCATGCACAGGCTGTTGCTGTGACAAACCAGGTGCAAAGCCAGGTTCGGGATGTTGCTGTTTGCGTCGCTCACCTGGGCTTGATGTGGTTATGCCCTTGCTGCTTGAACTTTGATTTGCCGTCTGACTTCCCTTCCACTGGATGTGACTCAGGATTTCAGCATTTTTGTCTTCCCTCTGCTGTTGTTTTGTTGAGCAAACTGAGGATTATTATTTTGTTAGCAAAGCAAGCCCAAAGCAAATACGAAGTCTCTTGGCTTTGAAGCAGCAGCAGATTTCCCCGTCTTTGGAGCCAGAGAAGTCATTCAGCAGGAGCAGGTGTGTGTGCAGCGGGGAATGGGGATTGCTCAAATCCAGCTCCAGGGAAAATAAACAACCAAACAAAAAACCGCCACAAACCTCAAAACAAACTGACCCTTTCCTGCCCGTCCCTAAAATGGCAGCCTAGCGTGGGCTTCCCCGTGCCCTCCCACCTGCCCCCATCCGTTGGGGCAGAGCGGGAGCATGCTGGCGCTGGGGGAAGAGGGTTATTTTCCTTCTAGAGCTGTGAAGTCTTTGGTCTAGAAAATGTTTGCGCACTTTGTAAGGATAAGGTTGGAATGCCTCAGAGCGGTAAATACCGAGTTGTGCTGCTCAGATGCTGACTTGTATGTGGATGGCAGAGGGGTGAGGATGGTAATGGGGGGTGACCGATGCCCCTGCCTCGGGGAGCCGCTTGGTTGCGAGGAGATCCCAGGCACGCTGCAGCCGGTTCAGCTGTGGTTTGCGGTGCTCTGAAAGCTCTTCCTCAAAGCGGTTCCTCTCGAGGCACATGAAGCTGCTGCCCCTCGGTGGGGCCGGTGGCTTCCCCGCGGTTGGCCCCAGAGGGTTTGGTGGCCATTGACGTGGGTTTGTTGTGGCGGTAGCAGAGGAGCAGCTCTGCTCTGTGCACAGGACCCACAGGGAAAGCTGCGGGAGGAGGCGGCAGGGATGCCAGACATCCCTCTGCGGGTGCTCTGATTCAGTCCCCTCTGTCTTCTGCACTCTTGCCCTGGACGTGCTGGTGTGGTGGGGCCCTTACTGGTGCTGCTGCGCCCCTTCAGAGCCTCTCCCACCTGCCCCTGTTGTAGCAACACGGAGTGAGGTCAGTCTTGGTCCTCACACCAGCAGAGGAGGGCAGGGATTCTGGCTGAGGCCACGGCTACGTGTCCAGGAACACCATGGCAGATGCCCCCCCGATGCACGCCTCCTCCTCGTGTGCCGACCCTTCTGCTGCCTCCTCCCAGCTTTCTCTCCCTCTTGGTCACCTCCTCTCCTCCAGCATTAAATCAATCTCTTCCTGCAAGGTTCTCCTGAACCTGCAGTGCTCCTGCTGTGTGAGTTCCCTCTGTGGGCTAGATGCTGGGTTTTTGATACGTGTTTCTATATAAGGAGGGCTGTGTGGTGCTTCAGCACCGACAGAAACTGGGAATGGGACTGGAGGACTGGGGCACTTTCATCCTTGTTCTGCCTTTCCTAAATATCTCCTGTCTTCCCCTAATCATAGTTACACTTTAAGCAGATGGTGGGCCTATTATATAACCGAGCAGAAGGCTTAGTTACAGAATTTAGCCAAATTGGGTTCTTCTTCAGATAAGGCCAAACAACTCAATTCTGTCATTTTCTTCCCTCCGTGCTCTACTTTGGGTTTGGAGGACAAAGTTATTCTAGGGGGTGAGATCAGTGGAAATCTCCCCTGGTTATTAATAACTTGGAGAAATTGTGGGAAAGCTGGAAGATGAGATGCAGCAGAACTGGGGCTGTTCCTGCAAGGGTGTGGGGTTAGGACACAGGGTTCAGCTGCTGCAGCGTCTCCTCCGTGCCTCTTAGCACCGACCCCAAGGCTCCAGCGGCACCTAGGAGACCTGCCAGATCCTCTCCAGGTCCTTGGCCGGCCAACAAGACACCCGGCTACAGGGTGTCAGGAGCTTGAGCCCCCCCGTACTGTGATCATCCACCTCTTTTAACCTTACTTATGACTTACAGCTGACATCTGGAAAAGCAGCCTCTTGGGATTTATTTGAAGGGTAACATTAATATTGCATTCTTACTTCTGCTCCTCCTACCCACAGGACTGAAAAAACGTACAAGGAAGGCCTTTGGTATACGCAAGAAAGAAAAGGATACTGATTCCACGTAAGTCAATGAGCTATAAAACCCATCAATAAGTAATGATGCCGGGCCAGGAAGGAGCTTGGTGCCTCGGAAGCATCTGTCATCCTTGAGTCAGGTCTCGCAGCAATGACTGCATCAAAGCCTTTTCCCCTTGCAGATCCCGTGACCCGCAAACACAGCGCGTGCTGCGGGGACGATAAAGCCGCCTCTGCGTGTGTTTGCAGTGCACAGTGGCAGTTAGCGGTGATCAGAAGCAAATTACTCCTCGGAGAGTCCCAGCAGATTAATCTCTGCCCAAACTACTGATTTGCTCGTCTGCTGGAATCTTTTTAGATGCAAATCCCATTTAGACACAAGCCCTTGATGGCCAGCGGTGGCACCGAGCTCGCCGCTTGCAGGCTGCTCCCTCACCTGTGCTGCCAGAGAGGCTTTTGCTCCCTGGGCAACATCTGGAGGGGCACCCCACGGGGCCTTCTGCCACATCTGGCAGGTGACGCTGTGGCACGGGTGCAGAAGTGCTGCGGGTGTGCTGAGCCCCATCTGGCAAAGGCTCTTCTGGGGGATGCTCCAAGCCAGCGCAGCAGCGCAGGACCCCCAGCCCGAGTGCTGGAGGGCACAGGGCACGGCCCCGGGGTGATGTGTAGCACCCTCCAGGCCTTCCAGATGTGTCTGGCACAGCAGAAATCTGATGAGCTTTATCTATTTATTTTGGTTTGGCTCTGCTTTCCTGAGATGTTCTGTGCCTGCTGGGTGGCTGCTGAGGTTTCCTGCGCAAGTGCTGGTGCGGGTCGGGCTGTGCCCCTGCAGCGCGGCGATCCTGGCTGCACCAGCACCTGTGGGCATCGCCTGCTGCAAAAGGGGACCCAAATATGGGGTGACACAAAGCTCGTCACCAAATGAGGTGTGGCAGGCGGGGATAGCAAGCTTTGGTGCGTTTGTGATGGCAACAGGCTGGTGGAAAGGGTACAGTGAGGGGAGTTGGAGATGAGATGAGGCAGATGTGTGCGTAGTGGAGAAGCTGCACGAGAGGCGTTAATCTCCATTAAATGAGGCTCAGCAGCAGCTCCCTTCAGATTCTCTGTGGTGCCATGAGTCAGACGTTAATTTGTGGAAAATTTCTGGCAACACGTAAACGCAGGACCGTGTGGGAGGTGAGGAGCCAGTCTGGCTCCCATAAACACATCTGTCTCTTTGCTAAATAACCCTGCACCCTTGGCTGGTGCTTGCATACGCGGACCTGCGATGCCGCTTGCCGTGCCCGAGGTCCAAAGCCCATAAACATCTGGGGACTGTGACCCTCAGCTCCATCGGTTTTCCAGTCCTCTCAAAAGCAAAGTGATGATACTTCTCAGTCCAGGAAAAATCTTCCTGGATTGAGTCTAAATTACTCACACTCAGCCTCTCTCATCTTCTGCGGCGCAGAGCGCTTCGGCCACTGATGTGTGTATGCACATATGCACGTGTCGTCTGATAACGAGAGCACAGCTGCGAGGAGCACACGGGTGACTTAGATTTGCTGGCAATGCCATCAGTACAGCTATTGCTGCTGTGGGAGCATTAAAACCACTTCTGCCCCTCGCCGAGCAGGGCTGTTCGGGAGCTAACCTGATGCCTTTCTGTTCGTTGCAGGGGGTCGCCGGACAGGGACGGCATCGTAAGTATCGCGCAGCGCTGCTCGGCGTCGCTCTGCATTAAGCTTTCCCCTCTGTTGGCCGCCACAGGCGTTTATTTTGTCAACCACCTTCTTGTTAATATAGAAAACAAATTTCAAAGTCCATTTCAGTAAGCAGCTGTTTTAAAAACCAAGATTTTGTGCAAAATTCACACATTGAAAATAGCCAGCAGGTGCTGCTGGCTGTGCACATCCAGCGACTGTGCTGCCGGCAGACGGCTCAGGTGCTGCTGAGATCCCGGCTCCCGCTGAGACACCTGAGGCTTGGAATAAACCCAGGGAGGTGCTCAGCAGGGGCAGTGGCACTGCGTGCCCAGCCCAAGACACGCTGGGCACCACAGGTGCGGTGTGTCTGGTGTGGCATTGTACAGAAACCGGGGTGCCAAATGGCTCCTTTAGAGGAGACATCTCCTCTCTTTCCACATCTGACCCAAGATCCTTGGCTTTGGCCTCGCCCTACATTCCTAAGCCATTCATTACTGGCTGTCAAGAATGAGTGATTGAAAACAGTCTGCAGCTCAGGCAGTACTTCAGTCACGGCTCTGTTCAGCAGTTAAAACAAAGAAACAAAACAAAATAAGATTCCATGTGTTGCAGAACTCTGTAGTGGATAAAACTGCTGTGTTACCAAAGCCAAACTTAATTTCGGAGAGTGAGAACCTGTCTGATAGCTCCTTAGGCATGGCTGAAGGTAGCACGACTCAATTTCTGTAGGACATGCAGGGTCTGCAGCGTTCCGGCAAGCTGGAGGAAGCAGAAATGCAATGCCTTCTGATTTCTTTTTGCGTAATGAAGCCACTGAGTGCGTTGGAAATGGGCACTGGAGGATGGAGGTATTTAAGTTTGCCTCATACCGCCCATTCCCGCTGCAGCACGTTGCGGTGGGGATGGCGGTCCTGGGCTGCGCAGACCCTGATGGCTGGATACAGCCCGCACCCACCCCGAGCAGCCCACGCTCCCGGGGGGCTGAGCAGGCCCCCTCTGTACAGACCCCGCTGTTGGCTGATTCCTTGTCACCTGCTCCCCTAACACCAACCGCCTGGCCCGTTAACCCTTTTTCTGCCCACCCCACATCCGTTCCAGCCTCTCAGCCCTCATCCCAATGAGCCACCTTGCCATAGTAAACCCGAGGGCGTGCGGGGAGGAGGAAAAAAGAACGCGGTAAGGAGCGCGGTCTTCAGTTTTCAGCTACAGATGGGTTATTGAGAACGGGGAGTAATTCCTTAGCAATCCAGAGCACAGGAAAATGCTGTTGAGGTTGAGTCGGGCGATACCTGGGCCGCAGAAGCGCCATTGCTCTGTGGGGCTCCCGGCGGCACGCGCCAACGCTGTCGCTGTTGGGAGAAAAACGCGTCGCTGCCAGTGCTCGCCTCTTCACGAGGGCGATTCCTTGAAGGCTGCAGGCCCTGAAAGGGGTGGTGTTGCGTCTGACCGCATCTCTTGTTTGCCACTCATCCGATGTGGCAGGGCTGTCCCTTGGCGCGCACGTTGGGCGCTGAGCCTCACCTGCCGCTGGCAAGCCCCGTTTCTAGAAAGACGTGGGTTTTGGTCACCCTTTGGTGCTGGTCTCTAGGCTGCTGCGGCTTCTGCACGAAGGTGGGCCCAGCGCTGCTGTGACCCTGGATGTGCAGGGCCCCGGCCGGGTGCGGGGCGGTGACGGCCCGCGGCCTGCTGGCAGCGCGTCGTGCGGTAACGCCACACCTCCAAACGGCTGCAGCCTGGTCGCTTCTTGTGGTGAGCTACAAACCCAGGGCAGGGCAGGGGCACGGAGCCCTCCTCCCTGTGCTTCTGGCCCTGGGGAAATGCCGTCTCGAAGGGGGCGGTGTAAAGGGAGCCCCAAGGCCCAGCCCTGTCAGCAGCGGGAAGGGCTCGGCTCTGCTCGCGCGGCAGCCGTGGCGCTCGTGTTGCTGTACCTGGAGCCAGCCTCGCTATGTAGAGGTGCAAACGCAGGTATGCTGTGTTCCCTTTTTTTTTTTCCTCCATTTTAATAGTGGAAATCTTGTTTTCTCGTGTGTTACAGAAGAAAGCGAATGGAGCCCCGAATGGGTTTTATGCGGAGATCGACTGGGACAGATACGTAAGTGCCCGAGGGCTCTCCTCCCGCCGAGGGCCGGGTCCCTGGGTGAGCCACGTCCCCCAGCCCCACTCTGGTCTCTCCCCTTTGAAACTGAGGAATGCTGCAAGAAAACAGTTATTTCAGAGGCATTGTGACAGATGTGCAAGGAAACCTAGCCCTGCTCTGTGGTGTATTTTGCATCTAGGTGTTAGCTGGGCTTACAAAACCGTCCAGAAACCTGGGGCTCCAGTGCCCCTCGCCACGCAGGTGAGGAGAGCGCTGCCCTGTGGCTGGAGGGCACCAAAGCTAACCAGAAGAAAACCTGACTTGCAACTGAGCATTGCAAAAAAACATTCAGCATGGCAACGAAATTTAGCACTGCAATGAATAAATAAAGAAAAATGGAGCTTCCAGCAGTAGTGTCCTGATCCCTGGTGTTTTGTGTCCCATCCAGAACTCCCCGGAGCTCGACGAGGAGGGATACAGCATCCGGCCCGAGGAGCCAGGCTATATCCTTTGTTGTGGGCTTGGCCCCTCAGCTGACAAACCGTAAGATGAGCTGGGGCTCACAGGCAGGCGGCTGATTTTTGGTTTTTCTTTATTTTCGTCTTTCATTTGCCTTTGTGCTGTTATTCTGCAGCCAAAGCTGGCTCCCAGACCCCATCACGTGAGGCAGTGGGGCAGGAGGTTTTTAGTCGCCTTTGACGTGCCGCTGTGACGTGAGTGAGAGCGCAGCGTTGGGCGCTGGCTTTCCCGGGCGATCCGATGCGCTCTGCTGTTCTGGAGCTTGTAGCAAACAGCATCCTCCTCGCAGCTGCAGGAGGGTGGGTGGAAAGCAGAATTCCTCCCTCCTGCTGCTGGAGGATGTCATTCCCATCAGAGCCAGGGGACAACAGCTGGGCACCAACACGGACCCCGCTGGGCTGCAGCGGGGTGGGCTTCGTCCTTGCCAGCCTCCATGTGGGTAAAGCAGGAAAACAGTGCACTGGCAAAAGGCGTGGCAGGAGGGTTTGTCCCTGCGGCTGCTCCTCCCATGGAGGTTAAGGATGAGTATTTCAGAAAATTTCCGTTTCTCAGTGAGATGTGAGCTTTTGAAGCATTGCTGAGCTGTAGGGGCAATCCTGACCTCACGTGCTGCTCCAAGCAAGCTTCCTTAGCTGTGCTCCACCCACCAAAGGAAAGCACTTCTACTCCTCCAGCGAGTCCGAGGAGGAGGAGGAGGCCCACAAGAAGTTCAACATCAAGATCAAACCACTTCAGGCTAAAGACATCCTGAAGAGCGCGGCGACGGTGGACGAGCTGAAGGCGTCTGTAGGCAACATTGCACTTTCTCCATCCCCTGTGGTGAGTGTTCTGTGCCTCTGGCTTTTCCCCTGGCTCTAAGAGCAGTAATGCTGTGCTTGGTTGAGCTCACAGAGCCTCTTCCCGTGGGTGCGAGTGGGGATTATTGGCTTTGGGTCCTCACCAGTTGGATCCATCGAGTGCAGTAATGTGGCTGTTGTGGTGTTCCAACAGGAGTGCTGCCAGCTGGTGCAGCCATGGCAGGAGGAGGGACCCTGCCTGCTCAGTGAATGGATCCTGCCTGCCCCTCCTTTTCGCTGTTCCCTCGATTTTGTTGTCATTCAGGATACAAATCAGATGATTGTGCCACTTCCCAGAGCAGGGAAGCAGCCGTGGGGTTTTCTGTAGTGCTACTGTAGGATGCTCCCTACTGATAGGGGTCTGAAAGGAACATAAAAGTCATGTCTGCTCCCTGGCATGAGTGCGATACCCTCTGTTTTTCCTAAGGCTTGTTGAGATTTGTCAGCTCAACCCAATCTGTTCTGCTGGGACAGATCTGTGGTTTTTACTTTTCCAGTGGGCTACAGTGTCTTTCCAGCTGAAGCTGTTCGGGGTTTATAATCAGCCCTCATCTGAAGCATGAATGAGTCTCAAAAATATGCCAAGGAGAAATAAAGTCACCGTGTTTTTTTTTCCCCTTCCCAAATCAGTGCAACGTCACCAAGCTTATGGCAAGTCACTGGGAGAAGTCAGTGCCTCCCTGCGAGCGCAGGAGGGCTGGGCAGGCTCTGGCAGCTGCTGGGGCTCCATTAGGGATGGTTTGGGATGCTCTGTGTCTGCGTTAGGGATGGTTTGGGATGCTTTGTGTCCTGCCCAGGTGGATTCTGGAGGTGGCACTGCCAGGGCTGGGTGAGCCAGGCAGGCATGGGGGCACAGCCGTGGGTGTTGGAGTCTGGCTCAGCTGCCTAACCTGCCTAAGTGCATGGATTTTGGAGAACCTGGCAACAAACTGCAAAGTAATGCCTCCTCTGGAAATAAGAGGTTATCAAACTGTTATGCTCAGCTTCCCCCAGCCCAAATTCCTGGCTTCTTATTCTCACTACTGAAATACTTGAGTGCTTTTGCAGCATGCCACAAGGACTGTGCTGGCGCGGTCAGCAGTCTTCCTGTGCCCTTTTCAAGAAAACAATGCCACGAACCTGCCTTTTGCTAAGTGTGACTGTCTCCTCTGTGATGCTGCTCGTGCTGGGGCTGCTGCTGGGAGATGTGTTGGGCTGGGTGCACACATGACTTCCTGCTTTGGATGTTTGGTGCTTCTGTTCATAGGCTTTTCATTGTCGTGTTCATAGCTTTCATTGCTATGTTAGCACTTGATAGAAAACTTATTTTCCTTTTTTTTTTTTTTCTGCATTCTTTTAGAGGAAAAGTCCGGTAAGAAATACATATATATATTTTCTCTTACAATTCTTTAACATAGACTTGAACTGCGTTCCCTGCTTCCATGGTGCCTGCTCTGCATGTCCCTAGCACCGGAATGTAAAATGCAGATAACAAACCCTACAGTTCTGGAAGGCATGGTGTTGGTTGCTGTCCCTTTCCTTGGGTTTAGCTTGGTGTGCTCAGATAAGAGCTTGGTGGTGTTTCCTTTGAACGTGTGTAGTCTGAGGGGCGTTCCCCGTGCTCTGGGAAGGCTGGAGCTGGTGGTGGACAAGATGTGCAAGAGCACAGCTTTACCTGAGCAAGTTTTACACCTCACTGTGCATCAGCGTGTCGTGGAAGGCAGGACAAGACATCCGTGGCTCATGGATGGGGAAATTCACCGCTCTGCTTGTGCAGGCACTGCCCCCGCCTTGTGGCCTGCTGCAGGAACCGGCCCCAGGGCGCTGGGCTCCGAAGGGTTTCGTTGCTGAAATATCCCTGCCTGAGTGCGTTGGAAGGGTAGGCGTGGGGTCTGACGTGTGCACAGCCCCTGGGGTCTGCGTGCACCAGCAGCGCAGCACGGAGGGGCCCCAAAACACCCCGAGGGCAGCTCTGCCTGCATGGACGCTGCACTTCTCGCAGGCAGAGGAAGGTGGCCGTGCAGTGGCGTGGGGCTGCTTGAAAAGCTGGGGGAGAAGGAAATGTCCCACCCTCTAGATCCCAAGGAGGGGTGCTCCACGTCCCCGGGATGCCCACTGGGGCCGGTGCCAGGCGCGGTGCTGCGCGCCGGGGCCGGCGCTGACGCGTCCCTCTCTGACCAGGTGTCTGTTCTCTCTCCCTTCTCGCTGACCGCAGCGGCGCAGCCCGGTAAGCTCCTTCCTTGCACCCTTTATTGCTGCTTGTGGCCATGCGTTTTGCGCAAACGGTGTGGCTGTAGTGCTCTGCTCTCCCGGAGGGGGTCTGGGGGGGCTCTTACTGCATGCCAGGTACCTGTGTGTTGTGTGGCAAGAGCGAGGGTTTAGGTCGCCGAACGTGCGTTGTTTGGCTTACATCAGTCCGCAGCCCATCGGAGGTGAGGATTTTGTTTTCCTGCTGCCTCTAATGGGCGCCCTGTTGGGTTTAAGTGACAGATGTCAGCCGTTTGCCAGGGCGGCTGCGAACCCGGTGCTGCCAGGTAATGGGTTTATGGGGCTCCAAATCCTCTTGCTAGGCTGCAGCTCCATGTGTGCTGGGAGAAAAACCTCATTTCCCAGCGCAAATACGCGGGTGGGCATCTCTCAGCCACGTGCAGTAAATCTCATCTTAGACACTTTCTGCCCTGTCTGCTGTGCTGCCCTGGTGCTGCTGCGGCTTTTGTTCGGCGATGATTGCACTGTGCCCGTGTCCCTGCACACCCCACTGACCTCCTGCGTTTGTAATTCCAGGGGACGATTAAGAGGAATTTATCCAGTAAGTATGTCCTTTAGCCTTCCAGAGCAGTAATTAGTGCAGGCAGCTCGGTGGTGGTATTTAAAATTAATTTAATAAAGGGAGGGGGAGGGCAGGTTTGCTTTAAAGTGGTCAAGGCAGAAATGATGGCACCCAAATGTCCCCTTAAGGAAAGCCATATGGACATCCCTGGGGTGCCCTACAGCAGAAGCACAGCTTTCTAGCCTAGTCCTCTATAGGAATAAGAACTGAATGAGACCCAGAGCTTCTTCTGCCCACACCTCTATAGCAGACCTTGGACAGGACACAAGTAGGGCCAACATGCCTGGCATGGGATGTGGGGGGAGGAGTGGGGTGGGGACACCCAGCTCTGACCCCACTCTCTCTGACCCCACGCAGGCGAGGAGATCGCGCGGCCCCGGCGCTCCACGCCGACGCCGGACCCCGGCAGGTCAGTATGAAGGGGGATGTGTGTGCACCCACCCAAGCACATCCCCAGTGCATTCCCAAAACCTTGTTTGGGCATCACCCAGAACAAAGCTCCCATAGTTCCAGGAGCCCATCGCTGTGGCTCTCTGCTACAGCTGCACTCGGACACATCACCCAGATGTGCAGCTGTGTACCATGGTATTTAAAACCATGCTTGCACTGCTGTTTCCGGGGGAAATAGCAGTTTTCTCCTCCAGGTTTTGATCCTCTGTGTGTGTGTGCCAGCCTGGATCAAACCGGGGATAGCGCAGCAGGCTCAGTGCTGCAGAGCCGCTGCCTGCCCACGGCCCCGCTGCTCCGCCTGCTCAGCAAAACACCTGGCTTTGGGATCTGTGGGCTCCTGCAGCAGCCCAACAGCCTCGTTCAGCATGGAGATGAGCTGGGCTGATGCTCAGAGGTGGCAGGGGGGAGCACTCCGTGGCTGCGGGCTCTCCAGTCACCACAGCGTGCCGTGGGGGGCGGCGGCGTGGGGGTCCCTCTGGGGAGCAGCAGGGTGACGCTCCCCACGCGTAGTTAACGAAAACGCGCAGAATCGAGGCACTGAGCAGCAGCAACACCCTGATCCTAGGCGCTGCCGCTTCTTCCGTTCTCTGTGCCTGACCCCCTGTGTTCAGCAAAGCACCCGCTAGTCCAGAACACACACACTCCTCCAAAAACCCCCCATGCATTTGTACTCCAGCATCCCTTTCCACAGAACTTTTTGTTGAGGAAAGTTAACTTAACCCCACACAAGCCAGAAAAGCACACACCTCGAGTGCTGTGCCCCCTCTGAGCATGCCTCTGTCCCCGCAGCAGGAAGCCCCCGGAGGACCCGGCCGCGCTGGCACCGCTCTTTGGGCCCCCGCTGGAGTCGGCGTTTGAGGAGCAGAAGCTGGACGGTGCGTGGGGGCGCGGGCATGGGACAACGCCTTATACCCGTGGCACATAACGGACAGCTCGGTTGCATCTTCCACCGAGGCTGTGTCTAGGTGTGGTTCTCCACACACAGCCTAAGTAGCTGGTGATGCTCAAATTAGCTATGGAAGAGTTGTCTGGGCTGCTTCTGCGCAATCTGTGTGAATATAGTTGACCTCTTCATTTAATACCTGGGCTATTTTCTGCGTATCCTAAAATTCCAGAGGATTTCTGCAGTTAATTCAATGTTTCATGTAATGCAGTAAGCCTCCAAATACACAAACGGCATTGTTTTGTTTGTCAGGCATCATGAGTGTCAAACTAATTGCATGTCCTGTTTAAAAATCAGGCAGGCTTGTAATTATCTAACATTACAGAAAAAACCCGTCTTTAATTAACACAGGGTTGCTGTCAGTGTTTATTTTCCTCCCTGCAAGCCTCAGATGAAAGCGTCTTATCCTTGTGTTCTGGTCTTTGTAAGAAGGCACTCAGCTTTATCATCGCTTTTGCATGTGTGTTTACTTGCTTTCTTTTCCCAGCTCCTCTGGACCAGCCTGAGATCTGGGGCTCCTTCCAGCCCCCCAACAGCACTGAGTCCCCAAAGCTGCCGAGACCTTTTCCAACTGGAAGTAAGTCGACCAAAACTCAACAAGTGTATGCAGCCATAAACCCAAACCTTTGCCTTCCAGCGCTGGCCCTGGCTCATGCTGGAAGAGCAGCCCAGTGTTGTTCAAAGGGCGCTGACGGGAAGCTGTGCAAATCCTTCATGGCGATTTTCTGCCACCTCCCTGGGGTGCTCTGCCTTCAGCTGGGCATGGAGCTGGTTCCCCCGCAGCTGGTCAGGTTTATTCCAGCTGTGGCTGCAATGGGGCTGGGACGTCACCACAACACCACTGTGTTTTGCCCCTAAAAGAGCCGTTCCCTGCAGGGACCTGCCCATTCCCCTCGCAGCCCCCGAGTGCCCTGACTTTCCCCTCTCTGCCTTGCAGCTCCACCGCCACTGCCGCCCAAGAACGTCCCGGCCACGCCGCCCCGCACCGGCTCGCCCTTGACGGTGGCACTAGGTAAAGGCCAGGCACCCGGCTCCTAGCGCGTGGCGCGGTGCGGCTGGATCCCAGCCTTTGGGGGCTGGTTCCCCCCAGGGCATCCCGTGCAGTGGCTGCATTTCAGATGTGGATTTGGTCTCTGTGTGCCCTCTGTGTCCGTGTTTCAGCAGATGTCATGTTCAGGGTGATGCTGCAAAGATGCCGCTGGTCCTGAGCTGGCATTGCCCTGGTTTGGTCACTGCTCTCTGCACCCTGTGCTGCTGGCATTGGTTATTTCTAGGAGCAAAATGCAAAGCCAGCCTTAAATCCTGCTCTGAACTGGCAATAAATAGTGCTGCTCCCTCCCCTTTGCTCTGCCTGGAGCCACTCTGCCTGCTTCTGGGCTTGTGAAACAACAGGGTCAGGGCTGGCCCTGCCTGCTGTGCCCTCCCAGGTTGTGCAGCCTCCATGCCTCTCCCTGTAAACGCGGAGTAAAGAAAAGCTGAGCGGGGCAGGGGCGTGCGGCTGGACTACATAACGTGCCTTTAAGCGTGTAGCGAATGGTGCTGCTTGCAGGAAGGAATTGCAGCTCCTGCTCCTGGGGTTGGGCATCCCTTTGCAGAACACGTGCAAAAGCACCTGCGGCTGCAAGCAGAGAGCAGAGCAAGCAAACCGAGCAGGGGCAGGAGCGTGGGGCACCGCGCCGTGCTGGGGGCGTGTGGTTGAGCTGCGACGCCGGAGGTGGCCCGTCAGCACCAGCGCTGTGCGGTGGCTCAGCGAGCGAGCGGAGAGCCAACGCACCTTTATCTGCTGCTGGCTGCAGCTGAAATACACGCCCACGGCGTGCTGTCCTGTGCTGCGTGCCCTCACCGGGGTAGTGTCAAAGCAGCATGTTTAAATGTATATATTTATATGTACGTGTGTATAAATATATATATGAGTGGAGTGTGCAAGACAGCTCTAGTTTGCTTACTGCGTAAGGTTAATAGCTGCTAATAAATCCCGGTGCTGATAATGATGCTGTTTAGACAAGACCTAATGAAGGCTGCGTGCCGTCTGTAAATGGTGCGAGGAGACGGAGCGTGGCTGCATGCTCCCATGCGCAGGGCGTGTGGTCCAGCCCAGCGGGCTTCACTGTGCGCGATGCTGCGCAGAAATGTTCTCTCTCGCACGTGAATGCCCTCCCCTGGTAAGCAGCATGCTCTGAACCGTGCTTTGAGCATCCCTCTAGACAGCAGCTGGCGCCGAGCCCCGCGCAGCCGCAGCGCGCCGCAGCCCTCTTAATGCTAAGCTTAAACCCGACTGCTTTGACCGCAGGAGGCGACCAGCCCGCCACGGAGGCCAAAAGGGACAAACCGCCGTCGATCAATGACTTGGACAGCATCTTTGGCCCCGTGCTCTCCCCCAAGTCTGTGGCTGTGCGCGCGGAAGACAAGTGGGTCAATTTTTCCGATCCGTCCCCGGAAAACGCGACGGTGGCACCCAGGCCCCTGGAGCAGGCGGCGTCCCCGGCGGCGGCGGTGGGGAGCCCGGGGGCCGAGCC
>VXAV01007621.1:28400-46437 GCA_013399715.1 Alectura lathami
TACCGCACGGTCGTGTCGTCCCCCGGACCGGGCGCCAGCAGCGGGGCGGGAAGCCCCAGCGGTACGTGCCGCCGCCCCGCTCCGCTTCCCCTCTGCCCTCGGCCTCCCCTGTCGTCCTCCTCCCTGCTCCCCGCTGTGTCTGGTGTCGTCCGGGTCTGAAAGCCTTCCCAAAGCTCAGGCGCTGCAGGTGACCCACGAGCAGCCCTGCCCTCCTCCGCTACCTGCGTGCCCCAAAGCCACTTGGCCGTAGGGGTGCTACGGCCGCAGCTACGTCATCTGTAGGCTTCAGAGTGAAGGAAGGCACAAATGTTTCGGGCTAATAACCACCGTCTGAGCAGGCCTCAGAAATATGCTGCTACTCTTTTTTTAAAGTCTGCTTAGCACACGCCACGGTGAGTGGGTGAATGCAGTCCCCGTCTGCCCTGCCCTGGGCTTTGGGAGCGTGAAACCCCAGCTGGGTTTTGAGAAGCGGCTTTCAGTGTGTGTTTCAGAGCGCGTGCTTCAGCAGAAGGACAAAACCTGATAGCGTGGTCTGACGTGTGCTGCTTGCCTGGCTTCACCTGCTTAATTATAAATGTGTGTCTGTCAGGGCAACCGAGCTCTCAGAGGTCAGTTTACACCAGATCCCCAAGGATGAGAAGATGCAACCTGCTCGCGTTGTGTTGGGGCAGGAGGGTGGCCCTGCACCAGCACCTGCGCTGCACATCCCCACCAGCTGAGGAGAAGTCACCCAGGATCGTGCGGCCCCAGCCCTGCACCCGGCCGCTGTCACCAGCTTCACACTGAGGACAGTGGGGTGAAGCTGGTCCCATCTGCTTTCATGATGCTCTCCCCTCTGGCAGCGTAGGAGGGCGGACAGGAGCCCACCTCGCCCCTGTCTGTGTCCCCATGTGTTGCTGGAGGAGCTTCGGTGTCCATGGAGCTTTGCTTTCCCTGTGAGCGTGGCTTGGCTTTGTGCTGGTGCCGTGGTTTCGCTGTGCTGCTCTCATGAGGCGCTGGTGGGGTGGGATGGGGCCTTTGGGGCCACGGATACCATCCCCCTGGCACCGCTTGGAGCTGGGGCTTCTCCAGGAGTTCACAGTGGGATGCACCGTGTTTCTTCCCACCATGACGACGGCTGAACCGCGCTGAGTGAGCGGAGGATGGGGGTGTGGTGGTGGCTCTGTGCGTGGGGACTGATGGAGGAACCCCAACCGGCATGAGCTAGGATCTGGCAGCAGCTGGGCTCCCATCTCGGAGGATCCTCCTCTCTTATACCAAAATTACCTCCTGTCTCCTTTCTGCGTGCTTTGCAGACTGGTGCATCCTGTTCGTGACCAGTCCGGTGTGGGAATGCAAGCTGTGGAAATGCTGAATGTCAAAATACTCGCACACAAACAGTGCAGGCCTTCAAACAGCCATGTCTGGGGGCAGTGGGGTGCGGGTCTGGCTCCCTTCCTGCACCTGTCCTCTCCATCCTTCTGAGGTCCTCGTTGCTCTCTGGCTTTGGGATGCTGTGGGGCCCTGGGCCCCCTCCTGCCTTGGCAACCCACAGGGACCTGGGGTCACTGGTGCCACCATGTGGGGCTGGGGACCGGCATCTGAGCCGGCCCTGGTGTCCTGCTGGGTCTCAACACGGTGCCGATTGCTGCAGAACGTACCAGGAGGGTCTTAAAAGGAGAAGAAAAAGGAGAAGAATGAGCATCCCTGAGTTAAACCTGACGTCTGGAAGGGCTCTGGCTGACTGATGGCAGGGCGCTGCTTCGGGGCAAACTGTGCATTTGAAAGCCATCTTGTGACCCTCAGCGCTGCTCGATTCCTTCCCCTGAATTCCTGTTTTGCTAGGCATTTCCGGGGACAAGGGGGGGGGGTCAACATTTGGTACCCAAACTGGCCTTCTAAATAAAAGCAGCTTAATGTTCAGAGGTGCTTGAATGAGAATGAATGCCTGGGATTTATGCTCTTGAAACAAGCCTACCTCTCGCCCTAGCAGTCTGCTGTTTAGGTCTAGCTTCTGTAGACCTAACTTCAATGTTTTCCTAGTCTGAGCTGACATCCAAAAAGCTCAGTGAGCTCTTTTTCTCATAAGTGGAGAAAAATAAAGCTAAACGCATCATCTTGTTGTCTGCTTAGGCAGAACACGCTGCTCTTGTGGTCTGCGGAGGCTGGTGATGCGCTCCATGCAGCTGAGCAGCCCTGCGGTATCGCCTGCTGCCATTCCTCTTCTCTCAGGCAGCGGTGGTCGTTGAGTGCTCTGTGCAGCACCAGGTAGCCCCCAGCTCAGCCTGGGAGGAGTTCTGTCTGTGGAGCAACGCAGTCAGCCAGCTTTCTTCTTAAACACCTGCTAAAATTTCTGTTTGCTGGCAAGAAGTCAGCTTTCACGGCGTGGTCACAGCTGCCAATGACCACATGGGCCATGAAGACGTCGCCGCCTTGCTCGTGGAAGCTCTCCCAGGGAGCTGGGGCGTTGTTTGTGCTCCCAGCACATCTGATAACGTTGCTTTTCCGCCCTTCCTACCCTTCCTGTTCTTCACCGGGACAAGGCCGTGTCCCTTGGCAGGCCTCCCCTCTTCCCTGTGGTCAGGTGAAGCCGCATCCCGCTCGCGATTCTCGCCAAGCCTCCCCTCTTCCGTGGACAGGACCGACCCCACTTACTGCCCCGGGAGCTGCAGGAGCCCCGCAGGAGCCGTGCCGGGGATGGCTGGAGCTGCACAGTGATTTTGCAGGATGTGCGGGTTGAAGTTCTGAAGCCTCCTCACGCTACTACAAGCTGTCAGGACAGCAGGAAGAAGTGCCCTTTCCTTCAGCCCTTGGCACAGCAGCAGCATCAGCTGCAGGGGTCAATCTGATTCCCAGTGCGTTGTTTTCTCCCGACTCCTGGAGCAACCGAAGCCGCGCACGGAGCTGCCATGAGGGGTCTGGGTGCCAGTGGCATCCCCACGAGCCTTGCAGCAACCACAGGGTGCTCTGCTGCGCAAAGCCGCTGTGCTGGAGCAGCCGCCGTGGGGGGAATGATGCAGGGCTGTGGGGACACCCCGTCCCCGCCCCACCAGCTCCTGGGAGCAGCATCTGTGCGCTGCTGGGTGCTGACACCCGATTTTTGTTGCAGGTTCCTCGTCCCCGGCTCGCCCCAGCACGCCGCTGGCCGCCTGCAGCACCCCGCCACCCCCGNGCCCCCCGGCAAGCCCGCCGTCACCGACCTGGTAGGTGCAGCGTGCCTGCGACCGCAGGGCCTGCTTGGAGGTGTTTTTTGCTATTTGTGCATGGGAGAAAATCATACGTGGGAGAGCAGGGAGCGAGTCGGGAGCTGCATCCCCATGGGGTGCAGGCGTCCTGTCCGTGTGAGGCTAGCGGGTGTGGGAAGGGTGGAACATTGCTCCCGTGCCAAAGGGGATGGCACTGACCCCGCGGGGCCCCGGAGAGCTGGCTGTGTTGGGGTGCACCGGGGTCACGTCTTCAGCAAAAGCTTCTGCTTGTTTGATGTGAACGTTCCGTGCGCGTTTTCTTTAACCTTGTGTTATTTTATGTTTTTCTGCAGTCCAGGCCTTTTAGCCCTCCTATTCACTCATCCAGCCCTCCTCCGATAGCACCTTTAGCCCGTGCTGAAAGTACTTCTTCCATATCTTCCACCAACTCCCTGAGCGCAGCCACCACTCCCACCGTTGGTAAAAATCCTACAGCACTGCTTTTCTTTCACCTTTCGTACCTCCGAATGGCCTCGGAAGCGTCCCCAGCCCTTTTGATTTGCCAGATCGGTCTTTGGTTTCACATTCAATTCGTTTCAATCAGGTTTTTAAATGCAAAAGGGGCTGGAGGTGGGTGTAGTGAATCATCAGCGTGATGCTGTCAGGGAAGCTTTCTCCTTGTGTCAGCTCCAAGGTTGTGGAAAATACACGTTTGGGGAAGGCAGAGGTTGTCACCATGTGCATCGCAACAGGGAACGTGCTTGTGGTCTGTAAATTGGGTCGAAATCAGCTTTTTGTGGGGGATGCTCGTACCCTGGAGGGGAGGGGGGCTGGGAGCCAGAAGCTGGGATCCAGGAAGCAATCGCTGTTCGATCTCTCTGAACGCCTGAAATTCACATTTCGCCTTAAAGCAGGGGTGGGAAATGGGGTCTTGGCAAAGGCTCTTCAAAACCCTTAGCTTCAAGCGTCTTAGATCATAACAAGGTGCTGCTTCTGGGAACGCCCTCAGAAGCACGGTTCTCGCTCAACCCATCAGGTGCCTCTGTGTGCCGCGGGGCACCCCACGCAGCCATTCCACGCCTGGCTGGCAGCTCCCAGGTTCCATGCTCTGGGGGGTGCCGGTCCCCCCTGCGCCTCCGCCTCCATCTCCTCCGTCTGCCGCGTCCCGCTGTGATCCCGCCTGCCCCCTGGCTTCCTGCAGCTCCATTTCTATCAGGTTCCCCCCCTGCTCCCTTTCGTTTTCATTCCCCCTCCCATTTGTTGTCCTGTTCTGACGATGCACCCGGTGCTCTCGATGCACCCGGTGCGCTCGCCGGGGACGCCCCAGGGCACTGCTGTGCCAGGCTGGCAGCAGCTGCGGCACACGCTGCAGATGCAGGTTGGCTGCTAGGGTGGGAAGGCAGAGCCCAAAACCTCTAAAAACCACAGCTTTGTTCGTGTCTCTACGTGCTTGGCCACGGTGTGAGGCGCTCCCACGGGACGTCCCCACGCGAGGCCATCGGGAAGGCAGCGCTGCCTCCCGCCCGCGTCTCCATCCCGCCGGTGCTGCGCCCTGGGGGTGCCATGGGTGTCGCTCTGCTCGCCAGCTGTGGGTCCCCGTTGCAGCATGCTGCTGTCAAATCGCTTGGCGAGCTCAAAGCACCGGCTGCCGGCCGGCGATGGGCAGGGGGCTCATGGTGCAGGGAGCGCGGGAGGACGGAGGCTTTGGTGGAGGGTGCAGCTGGGCCGAGGGCAGGGTGAGGGGCCTACAGAGCTGGGAGGAGCTGCTGTGAAATTTGGGCTGTGCTCGAGGCCAGCAGCCCCTGCCCTGCCAGGACTCAGGTGGATTTTCCCATAGGATGAGCATGAAATAACCCCCCTCTCTAGGAGCTCATTTTTAGATATGCATTTTTCCCGTTTCACATATATTTCTTTTTTCCTGATGTTTTGTAATGACTTACTCTGCGCTCGCTGCGTGGCCCAGAGGCGGTCGGGTACCCCGGCCCCGAGCCCCCTTGGCTTTGGGCAGGGGCGGGCGAGCGTTACCGTGACACTCCCCTTGCTCCAAGGGCTGCAGTCCCACGGCAGAGCAGGGAGCGTTGCCGGTTGATGATCTGATGATGCCCTGGGGCTGTCCCCCTCCACCGCCACGCTCCTGGCCTCTTGTTTCAGAGCGCAACGTCGTGGGTCAGAGCTCGTCCAAGGGCGCAGGGAGCGGTCGTTTTGTTGCGTGTCCCTCGTGCCGTGCTGGTGTGCTGCCGTCCCGGTTGCATGTGCGGTCACTTACTGCAAAGAAAGAAGCTGTTGTGTCTGTGCCAGCAAGCCTGCAATTATTTTTCTCGTTAAAATTCTTCTCTGTGTGTTTTTGTTGGTGGATCGCGCTGCTTGATTTCACTTGGGAGTTGTTTCCTCGTTGTTTGTTTTCACTCTCTTCTTTGTGCTTCCCTTGTCCGTGTTGTCAGAGGGGATGCTCTCGGTGACAAGCTGCCCACCTTTGCAGGTTGGGGAAAGCCAGCCTAAAAGCGGCTCCAGCGTGCCGAGTGCAGCTTCTCGGTGACGCGGAGCACTGATGGGTGACATGCCATCTTCTCCTGCGTTCAGAAGTAACGGGTTCACCCAGAGCCCCGAAAGCCATCTTCCATCTTCCCCTGACCCCGAGTTGTTTCAGCTGTGCCTGGTGCCACGCGCTGCTCCTTCTCCGGTGGTTTTTGGATGGTGTGAGCACAGTTAGCTGCTGGAGACAAAGAAGTTCCAGTCAGGCACCTGCTGCCTCGGGAATCGTGTGTCCTGGGGTGCAGCGCGAGTACCCACGTGCCGCTGTGCGTTGTCAGGCAGCGCTCGCTGCCCCGGCCGTGCCCGTCGCGGTGTCCCTGTGGGGTCCTGGAGGGGACGCGGCCATCACAGCCCCGCGGTCACCACGCAGTGACGTGGGCCGCGTGTGCTCCATCCATAGGCAAAAAGAGAAAATCCAAAGAAACCCTTTCCAAGCGGGCAGAAATTCCCTCCCATCCAGGCCTCCATAGCTTCGCTCCCTGCTTTCTGTTTTCCAAGCAAACCCCAGGGTTTCAGCGCCCGCTCCCTGCCCTTGCACGCTCTCGGCTTTGCTGCGCCTTCCCCGCCCCGTAGCGAGACGAATGTCCTGCTCTGTGACTCACTCTGTGTCCTTCTCTCTCCCTCTCCTGAACCTTCCCCATCCCGCTTCAACTCCCGGCCATACAGAGAATGAACAGCCTTCCCTCGTTTGGTTTGACAGAGGAAAGTTTTATTTGACTTTCGAAGGTAAGTAGTGCGCAGACTGCAGCTGCCGCTCGCTCCCCGCTCGCTTCCCCAAAGGCTGCAGCCTGGTTGCTGTGCGAGGTGCTATGGCTGCTTGGGTGCGCCGCAGCCTCAGCCAGGGCCCTTTCGGTGCGATTGATGCCATTCACCAACAAGCTGTGGTTTCCTAAAAAAGCAAAAAATTAACAAAAAAAAATTAAAAAAGGAAATACTCTGATACCCGGGCTGCACACCAGGCACTTGCTCCAAACCATCAGTGCTGCCAGGACCAGGGCTCTGTCACCCAGGGCTTCTCCCACCACATGGGACCCCTGGGAAACCGCAGGGCTGGGGCTGGCACGGCACGCACGGAGCGCCGGTGGGGCCAGGCCGCCCCTTGCAATTCGCATCCTGCTGGCTGCCTGCAGGGTAGAGCCTCCTCAGGCGGTGAAGTCCAGCAAGACCAGAACAGAACCAGGCATTTAGCAACACTCATCTTTTTTTTTTTTTTTTTTTTTTTTTTTTTTTTNTTTTTGTCTCATCGTATTGATTCTGTTGCCTTTGAGCTCTGCGGTTCATTGCAACACACCCCAGCACCCGGCGCTGGGGAATGAGCACCCTGCAGCAGCACCCAGGAGCTGTGGCTGCCGGGTGCAAAGCAGTGTCCCCGAGGCCCTGGTGTCCCCGTGGCTCCGGTGTCCCCATGGCTCTGGCATCCCCATGGCTCTCAGTCCCACGCAGGCCATGTAGCGTCAGGCTGGGCTGCTTGGGCACCGCGCGGGAGCAAAGCGCTTTTGGCGAGGGCGATGCTGCAGCAGCGCGGGGCAGGGGTCGGCGCTGTCAGCGAGGGGCTGGGCCCCTTCCTCCCATTTGGGTCTTGCTGTTTCCTGAAGCCCTCCCTGGGCACATCTGTCCATCCGTGCTGGGGCGAGGAGGGCAGGGACGGAGCGGGCACCTTGCAGCGTTCCCAGGGCCTCACGTGCCCGCCGACGTGCGCTCTGGTGCTGCACATCCCCAGGCTTCCTCCTCCTCCTCACCGCGTCAGGCATCGTCAGGGGGTTTTGCGTGGTTTTGCATGTTAACGGTTTCCGGCTTTTTCGGATGGTGGAGCTGAAGGCCTGCAGGCCGTTATGTGGCAGCGTTTCTGGTTTTCCTGTTTGTTTCCTTTTGGCTCTGCCTGGAGTGTTTGCGTACCGTGGGGTGATCTCTCTGTGCGTGGAAAGCCGCGGTGCAGCGCTGGCGATGCTCTGGCCGTGCTGGCAGAGCTGCGCTTCTATGGGTGCAGCTTGCACTCAGCTGGCTTCACCCTGTCCCCTCGATTCTGCACCCTCGTGCAGGCAGAAGCGAGGCAAACATCACCGTTCCGGAACAGCGGTGGGAAACCCATCCCATTCCCAATGGATAACGGCAAACGAACCTGGCGCGCTGCTGACGCCTGCTCCCAAGCCCCGCCAAGCGGGTGCTTGCCTCCTGCGTTGGCAGCTTGTTTTGCCAAAATGAAACGTGTCAGGATGAGTCCTGCAGCAGGCACTCAACCACCAGGTTTTTGGTGCCTCAGCATGTACTTCATCAGACTTCTCTGGCAAGTTGCTCAAAAAACAGAGTTTTAGGGCTTAAAATAGAGAGATTTCCTTCCTTTTAAGCTGGTTAGTCTCCGAGTTTGTTAGAATCATGCAGGGGTTCACGGAGCGGCCTGAGAGCCCCAGGTGCCAGCTACGCCCCCAGGATTTCTATCCAAAGTCAGGCTGGAAGCGCACAAGAGGTTCCCTTGCTGCTCCTGCTCGGATGGACACGGGATTGCCCCGTCCTTTCACCCCACTCAGCCTCCCCACGTGGGCAATCCTCAAACCCTTGCTTCGTTGCCTCCATCGCATCACACAGGCAGGTTGGGAAGGATTTATTTTCTCCCCCGGGATAATAATTACACGGCAAAGAAGCCACGGGTCACCACCAGCTGCGCCCTGGGAGCTTCGCGCAGCCCTGCAGCGGGCCGGGTGCTTCTGAGCCCCGCGGGTGTTCCCGGGTGGATGCGTACTGGGACGCAGCACAGTTGGGTCTGTGGGTTGGGTGATTTGCTATTCCTCGCAGGTGGGTGAGGTTTCACTGGTCTTTGCTCAAACGATCACCCCAAAAAATAACCCAAGAGGGAAAAAACTGAACACAAGGCAGAGTTTGCCTGGGAAGCGAGCACGCATTCATGGTTACTGGTGCCTGGGGGAAACCTTTGGGGAACCCCACACCCATGTGGGGTGATTTCACCGATTCTGCTGGCTCTGTGGCCATGGGGCTCAGGGCATGTAGGAGAATTTTGGTGTGTGAGGGATGTGCTGTGCACCCTGGCACAGCCGCGCTCGCTGAGCATCGTTACGCAGGGCTGAAATACCGCATCCTCAAGGGGCTCCTTCGGGGTACGGCCAAGAGGGAGATGCGTGGCTGCGTTCGTTATTAACACCCTATGAGGCAACGTCAGAGCTCTGAAAGGAAAATCCCAGCTCTGGAGAGGGCTCTCCTGCGCCACTGGGAGGGAGCAGCAGTGGTTTCACGCGTTAACGCGCTGCCTTCACCATTCATCTCCCAAAACCCTGCTCGGGCCTGCAGCCCCCAGCCAGCAAACGTGCGCACGCACATCATCAGCGCGGCAGTGGCGGGGAGCGGGGGCTCATGGAGAGGGACTTGCTTTGGGGACAGCTGCACGAGGACAGCACGAGCTGGCAGCAGCCTGCCGCACGGCCTCTTGGCATTCCTCGCCCTGCACCACGAGGCTGCCACTGCCTTCCCTGCACGGTGGCTTGCATGCGCTTGCATGCTGTGAGTGGAATCTTGCCGGAGCAGCCCATCTCACCCTGTGCCATCACTTGTTATGTACTTCGGGGGTGAAACAACCCTTGTGTTTAGCTTGATGTACTTTGAAAGGTGTTGCAAAACAGTGCACTGCAGGAAAATAGATCTGGGCATGCTGGAGCCTGCAGGACAGTGACCCGCTCTTGGCCACCTCTCCGGGACGTCTCCCAGCGCTCAGCCTGAGCCCACGGTGCCCGAGCCGGGCGTGTTGCTCCTCGGGTACAGAAGCTTGCCCAGGGCTGATGTTTGAGGCACCAGCGAGCACGCTGCATGCTGGACGCCCCCGTTTGCTCTGCCCTCAGTGGTGGTGGGGTTGCAGGCAGCCCCGCGCACGGATGCTCTCCTCCTGTTGCTGCGGTGCACCGCGGCTAGGCTGCAAACCAGCAGGCACCCGGCCAGACTTCTGGTGGCTTGCAGCCCAAACCGTGGCACGTTGCTGACCTTGATGGATTTGCTGTCTGTGGAGCCGCGTACGGGGTTTGCCAGGCGTGCAGGGTGAGCGGCAGCATCTCACGTGGATGCATGCAAGGAGAGGGGTGTGCATGGAGGTCCCACGGGCAGGACTTGTGCAGCCCCTTTGCATCAGCATTTAGCAGCATCCTGCTGCCCGTGGAGGAGAAATCCAACTCCCCAGCCCCTGCAGCGGGGGTCTGGAAACCTAAATCTGCCCATGCCTCCGTGTGGGGGTTGCTGGTGCCCTGTGCTCATGGAGGGAGCTCTTCAGCTGTTTTCTTTTCTTGTTTTGGGGGGAAATAATCACTTAAAAATGGTTTTAACCACTCATCCAAACCCTGGGGGGGACGTTTTCATTTTGATATTTGCTCATAAAAGCCAAATGCTGGGCTGGGGCTCTCGGCGGGGAGCGCCCCGGGGTGGGCGCGGGGCCCTGTCCTACAGCCGGCGAGCGGAGGCTCTGCTCTGTTTTAGGGTCCTCGCGGGGCCCCAGCCCGCTCACCATGGGGGCACAGGACACCCTGCCCGTCGCCGCCGCCTTCACCGAGACCGTCAACGCGTACTTCAAGGGGGCCGACCCCAGCAAGTAGGTGCCAGCTGCTGGGGTCCGGGCGTGGATACAGGGGGCTGAAGTGGGAATGGAGACTGTCACCCTGCTGTCCCCCCCATGCTGCGTTTTGAGCCCCGGCTTTCCTCCCCCTGGGTCTCTGTGCCCGGCGCTGCAGGTGTATCGTGAAGATCACGGGGGAGATGGTGCTGTCGTTCCCGGCGGGCATCACCCGACACTTTGCCAACAACCCCGCTCCGGCGGTGCTCACCTTCCGCGTGCTGAACTACAACCGGCTGGAGCACGTCCTGCCAAACCCCCAGCTCCTCTGCTGGTAAGCACCCCTCACTGTCCACCGGGGCCAGGCGTATTCCACAAGGGCAGGCCACCTGTGAAACACCTGGCTCGGAGTCTGTGCCCTCCCCAGGGTTTGGGCAGGTTTTGGGGCGGTTCTCAGCCCCTAAACGTTCCTGGAGCACTCCCTCCGAGTGCAGCCCCTTTGCCAGGCAGCTGACAGCAGGGTTTGTGCGTTTTCTGCCCACTCTGCTCAGCAGGGCTCCTGCCTGCAAACCAAAATGGCCCGCGGGGTGCTCCCGCGGTGCGTCCCGCGGCATGAGAGGGACGCACGAGGGATGCGGTATCCCTGTAAGCGCAGGATTAACCCTGGTCACAGCCTACGGCCAGCGCTGCTTTGCTACGGAGGCGGCTTATGGAAAGGCTTCATTGCCCCCTGTTAATTGTGTTAATTGCGCGCAGCGACAGCATGCAGAGCGATGCCAGCACGAAGGAGTTCTGGGTCAACATGCCAAACCTGATGACGCACCTCAAGAAGGTGTCGGAGCAGAAACCACAAGCCACCTATTACAACGTGGACATGCTCAAGTACCAGGTATGGTTTCTTTCGTCGGATCTGAGCTCTGCCAAAAGCGCGTGCTCGGCTTGTAGGCGGTGTTGCTGCGCGAGAGGCGGGCTTTCCTGAGAGCAGAGAGCAGAGGGCAGGAGGCGGGGGCGTGAGGTGCTGGGGCTCCCTCTGTATGGCACCAGGTTGCCAGGTCTGGGGCCCAGCACGAACTTTCTGCGTGAATACGAGGTGTTGTCTCCTCTGAAGCACGTTGCAATGACTGTAACATGGGATTTCTCCCTTCAGCCCTACGGAAACTAAATGTTTTTTCTGTCATTTTGGAAGGTATCTGCCCAGGGTATTCAGTCTACTCCATTAAACCTTGCAGTGAGCTGGCGGTGTGAACCTGCAAGCACTGACCTCCGCATCGACTACAAATACAATACGGAGGCAATGACCACACCGGTAGCTCTAAACAACGTCCAGTTCCTCGTCCCCGTCGACGGAGGAGTAACCAAGCTCCAGGCCGTGCTCCCGCCCGCCGTCTGGTAGGGATCGCTGCGGCACCGCGCTCCCTCCGTGTGCTGAACCCAGCACCGAGCCCTGTCCTGCTGCAGGACGGGGCGGGCAGCCCAACGCCGCGACCCAAAGCGGTGCTCTCTTTCTCGGGTCCAACCCGAAACCACGCTCCCAAAACTGCAGCACGGGAGCGTGGGCTGTCTCAGCGCACGCAGCTTTGGGGTTGGATGGGGCCAGCGTAGTGTCCTGCTTCCTACAGAAATGCTCTTCTTCCTGTGTCTGCAGGAACGCCGACCAGCAGAGGATATTGTGGAAGATCCCTGATATCTCTCAGAAGTCGGAAAATGGAGGTAATTCTGGAAAAGGGCGTGCTGTCAGGGATGGGTGCTTCACGCAGACTTTAGCTGGTCCCTCTTGTCTGCACACGAGTGTGGACAAACAAATTCCTGCAGGTGCTTGCAGGGAGGAGGGTGCTATTGGGAGCTCGGAGCTAGGGTGTGCAAAAACCAAAACTCCGCTGCAGCACGGTGGGGTCCGCCCCCTACCCCACCCCGGGGTGCAGCCGTGGGAGCGGGCGTCGCGTTCACCTTGTGCCCCGCGGGCTCTAAGGGTGTCGCGGGTTCTCTCCCCGCAGGCGTGGGCTCCCTGCTGGCCCGCTTCCAGCTGGCGGAGGGGCCGAGCGCCCCGGCCCCCCTGGCCGTGCAGTTCACCAGCGAGGGCAGCACGCTCTCCAGCTGCGACATCGAGCTCGTCGGCGCCGGCTACCGCTTCTCCCTCATCAAGAAGAGGTTTGCGGCAGGTAGGTGCCGGCCCGCGGCTCGTCCCGGGGGCACAAGCCCCCTTGCGTGAAATCCCCCCCCAAAATCCCACCGGGGGCTCTCCTCTGTTCGTGGGAGCCACGTGCCAGGCAGGGTCTGGGTGCCTCGAGGCGGCCGTTGCCCCGTGGCTGCTGCCCGTGCCTCGCTGCGCCGTGGCGGGCGGCTGATTCTGGTCCTGTTTCCAGGTAAATACTTGGCCGATAACTGAAGGAAGCTTATGGAAAAAAAAAAAATGGAAAATGCCCAAGGACTGCTGTGCGTGGAACGGGTTTTAATGACGGTTTAATGGAAATGAACTAAATCCCGCACTTGGGACATTTCTGTTGGAAGTGTCGACAACTTTCAGCGTTTTTTCCTCAGAAAACACCGTCTTGACCAGTCCTACAGTATTTACTTCTAGATGTAACATTGTTAATGGTTTTAAAATGTAATTATTGTATTTGTACATTGTACTCATTCCAGTAAGGCTGTATTTTGGGAGTTAGACACTTGAGTTTTAGCATTTTACCATTCATGACCTGGATGTAATTTAAGCTGTGGTATATAAATTTAATAGTAGTACTGTTGAATGGCACAATGCTTACAGAGGTAGATTACATTTTGTCGATATATGCGATTTCAGTACAACCCCGGTAGCTGTCGTAAGGGGGTGCCTCACGGGAAGGGAGCTAGGCAGAGCCGGCGTGCTGATTTGCTTTCTCTCCGGCCCTTCGGATGTCTCACGGTGATGAATAAAAAGCTCTGCCTTCGGGTGTAGCTGCTTGAACTCCAGAACAACGTTTCTGTCACAGCGGAGGTTCCCAATGCAGTCTCCCAGCAGAAAGAAGCGAAAAACTTCGCTTCCGCAAGGAGTGTTTCCTTCAGATCTCTGTTGGAGGAAACCTCCGCGGACAAGCCCGTGTTCTCTTACCCCGCTGTGAACGCCAGGGACCCCAGCAGCGTGTGCCCGGGTGCTGCTCCCCGTGCTTTGCATTCGTGCAGACGAGGCCGGGAGCAGCGCGGCGGTGGCACCGCTGCTCCTGGGGATGCGTTCCCGGAGCAGGCTGCAGGGTTTCGGTCACGGTCCTACCTTCCTTTGCTCACTTTTTCTATTCATTTCCTCCGCTTCTGAGAGCGCCCCAGGTTTAGAAAATGCTTTGAAGCTGTGCAGCCCCCGTGCTCTTCCGTTTTACCAATTAGGCAGGAAAAAATGTAAATAGATACAAACATTGAAAAACAAAGGCTGCCCGAGCCTGACCCTGCCAAAAGCACCCGGCAGCGGGAGCAGCGATCTCGTGGAGATGGGCAAACCGACAGAAGCCGTGCAAAGATGGAGGGCTTGTGTTCTGGGCAGGAAAGGAGGAATCTTCTGCAAACCAAGCGCAGCAGCAGCTCTGCTGTTCGGGTGCACAGACAAGCAGGGGGGCAGAGGCAAGCGGGGAGCTGGGGCTTTGGCGAGGCGTGGGGTGCCCAGCAGCACCCACCCCATGGTCGCAGGCGGTGCCGGGGCGGGCGGGTGCACCCAAGCTGGGAAGCTCAGGCTGCTTGCACTTCCCAGAGCAAGCTGGAGCGGCGTGAGGAGACAGAAATCCGTGCCATCCTAAGACAGCATAGGAAAATCCGGAGCCTTTTCAGCGGCTCCTGGCCGAGATGCGTGCCGTAGGACGGGTGGTCTGTGCGCGCGCTCACAAGTGCAGAAGGTAAAGCACAGCTCAGTCATGTGAACTCGCAGAGCTCGGCAGTTTTACAAGGCAAAGTCGCCAATGCTCCTGGACAGAGTGCTCTGCCCGGCTGCTTATTTCCCCCCTGGCATGGAAACGTGTACAAACAGTGTAACCTGCCCCTTTCTGACACAGGAACATCGGGCAAAAGCTAAGAACCTGTGTAATTGGTTCATGCCATGTACAATTGTCACAAACTCATGCTTCCAGAAGAAATCTATGCCATAGTCCTGAAAAAAAAGGATTTTATAATGTAAATATGACCAGAGCATAGCTATTTTACTTTATATTTCATTTGAAAGACGAGGTGTTTACATTAGCATTGGGTTTTAAAATGCTTTTCGGGCAAAAAAAAAAAAAAAAAGAAAACCAAACCAAATAGCCCAAAGCTCCCGAGCCTGTCCCAGCGGTGCCCTGCAGCCCAGCTCCCTTTCTCCCGGTGCCGCTCTCTGTGCGATTCGGGGACCAAACCTGGCGGTTTGGGGGCAGTTTCCCTGCATGCTGGTTTTGCCAGCGTCCTGCGCAGCGTTTCAGTTCCGTCGGCCTTCCTTGAGGAGCGCTGAGCGGTGCTTCTGCTCTCCGTCCTGGCACGGCTGAGCCCCTGGCTCTGCTGCCCTCACACCCCGCCGGCTTCTCCTCTGCTGTGGGCAGGGAAGCCTGGGATGGGGCCGACACTCAGCAGCACCCAAAGTTTTTGGTTAAAAAAACAGCAGGCGCTCCATAATCACGGGGTTTGGTGCATGCACAGAGAGGCAGCAGCTCGGTCACCTCGCAGACCTGTTCCTCTGCGCGGTGTCCTCGTGCTGCTCTCGTGTGGGGATCTCCTGGTGCTGCCATCGGCCCTGCCCGCAGGTTCCCAGCGCCTGTGGATGGGGCTGGGGTGTTTTCTCTGAAGACACCTGCAGACGTGGCTCCTTGGGTGCCAGGAACAGCAAGCTCTTTTTTTTTTTTCAGTTTTCTTCCTCTGTTTGCTGCAGATAGCGCAGGCCTGCAGCCAGCTGACGGTGCTCCTCGCAGGAGGCACCGCAGGGCAGCTTTGGACACGAACAACATTTCTGGATAACCACAAAATCATTCAATACCGGGAAACATTCCCAAATCATGTTTGGGTTTACTTTCCTTCTTCACTATCCCCTGCTGCAAAGCTTCCTCTCGCCCACGCGGTGCCGTGCATGAGGCTGTGAGCTGGCAGCGCACGTGCGGCCGCGCTGCAGCCCTCTGTCACAGGGCGCAATGGCACCCGAGGAAGCTGCACAACCGAGCCCTGGGCGCACCGATGTCGCTGCGGCCGCGCAATATTTAAGTGACGTTAATTTTCTATCTTCGGCATGCCCTTCCAGGATTTATCCATGGTAGTGTTTTTTTAAACATAGATGGAAAAAAAAAAAAAAGAATGCAGCACGAGCATCAAGGCAGGAGGCAGGAGCTGTGGTTTCGTCTTTTGGCAGCGGAAACATTTTCAGATGAACGGATGACCGCAGAAAGGTGTCGTATTTTTAAGAGGCCTAAGCAGAGGTCAAACACCTTTCACTGAAAATGCCCTCAGACGTGTTTCGGTTCAGTATCTCAGATGAATCCTGCTCCATTTGACTTTTTTTTTTTTTTGACCCATGGTGCTGTTACTGAACACCTAGCGNCCATGGTGCTGTTACTGAACACCTAGCGCCTACTTCAGCTCGTGCCTGAGAAAGCCAGTTCGAGTCACTGATACGGAGTGAAGTTCCCCCACTCTTTTTGTTGTCAAAAGCGTTGTCTTTATGTGGAAGTCTGCTAAAAATTTTAATTTTGAAGCTTACCATGACCAAAATATGCAACATCATCACATTGCACTTTCCCTATAAGGAATTACTCTCAAAGACGTCATTTCATAGCCAGAATTCTTATTTTCTTCTTTTTCTCACAAGTTTACAAGGCAAGCAATTCCTGCAGAGCTGGGGAATTGTGTGACCATAAGAATTCCAACCCTCACCTCACTGCCAGGAGGGACGAAGACCTGTGGGACCGCCCGCACCTCCTGTGCACTGTCCCCTTGCGTCGGGAGGGGCTGCAGGCTGGGTTTCTTGGAAACCACGGGTGCTGGTGGCCTCGCTCCTCACGGAGCGAGCCGAGCGGCGGGCGATGAGCGGCAGCAGGCGCAGCGGGTGTTTGGAACACCGTGTCTCTCGACACGCGGGGAATCGCTGCAGAAACGCCAGGCTCCAGGTCGGTCCGTACTCCAGGGAGGCGTGTTTAAGCCCAGCCCCTCGTCCCAGCTCTGTCCACCCAGGGCGCTCTCAGGCCGGTGAAACACCCCAGGCGCTCGTACCCAAACCCGAGCGGCCATCCGGGAGGGGAACGGGTCAGGTCTCGGTTTGCAGCCCCGGCAGCCCGGCGGGATCCCCGGGGCACGGCCCTAGATAAGCTATATCATTTTATGAAACCCCTCGTGTATAAAATGTTTATAAATATTTGTGGATTAAGATACACAGGTCTATTTTTAAGATTTAAGTTAACTAAGTTAATGAATGGCTGGCCTTTTTTGCCTAAACGTGCAATGAGATATATTATACCTTTAGTCTACGATGGCCTAGGTACTGCTTAGTCTGTGACGAAAACTTTGCTGCTTACCCAATGTTCTCAGAGAAAAAAAACGTAAAAGGCGTACAGGTTTGTTGCACACGGACTACTGCAGCGAAGCTTTGTATTTGACCACTGGTAATATGAATGTGTCGTATTGACTTGTTGAAGATAATCATGAGACAACATATTTTAAATGTTACTTGCCTTATAGATTAGGTTACGGATATGTGGATATCATTTTTGTAAATAATGTTTTTTATAAATGTCTTCCCTCCATTCTCCCCATCACCCATTTCACAAAATCTTGAATATGCAATTATTTACCATGCATAATATTGCAACAAATAAATCCCCACGTCAGAACAAAGTTTATTAATTCTCTACATGGGAACCACATTAAACACCCTATTAAGTTGCAATTTAAATGTGATTTTTTTTTTTCCTTGAAAATAAACAAAAATACAGAAAACACTCCTCTCTTCGAGTGCGTTTTGTTTCTGCGGGCAGGAGGGGCCGGGCGGGGGGATCAGAGGCTGCCACTTCCCGGTGGGAGGTACACTGGGGACATCGAGGGCTTGTGGGGACCCATGGGGACATCTAGAACTTGTGGGGACCCATGGGGACAATGGGGACGTCTAGGGCTTGCGGGGACACATGGGGACAGTGGGGACGTCTAGGGCTTTGTGGGGACACATGGGGACATCTAGAACTTGTGGGGACCCATGGGGACAATGGGGACGTCTAGGGCTTTGTGGGGACACATGGGGACATCTAGAACTTGTGGGGACCCATGGGGACAATGGGGACGTCTAGGGCTTGTGGGGACACATGGGGACATCTAGGACTTGTGGGGACCCATGGGGACAATGGGGACGTCTAGGGCTTGTGGGGACACATGGGGACAGTGGGGACATCACCTAGGGCTTGTGGGGACACATGGGGACTATGGGGACATCATCTACGGCTCATGGGGACACACAGGGACAGTGGGGAGATTTAGGACTTCTGGGGACACGGGGACATTTGGGACGCCTGGGGCTGGTGGGGACACATGGGGACATCTAGGGCTTGTGGGGACCCATGGGGACAGTGGGGACATCACCTAGGGCTTGTGGGGACACACGGGGGCTGCGAGGACACGTAAGACCCATGGCCGCAAGGGCCGGGATGACCTACGGCAGGCCACGGGGGCTGCGGGCACCTGTGGGGACCACGGAGAACCGAGGTGCCTGGAGGGGCCGACGGGGAGGCCGCGGGGGCTGCAGGCACACACGCGGAGCTCCGGAGGCCGCGGGGGACCCTGCGGGGACAACGGGGAGCTTTGGGGACCCCCCTGAGGGGACGCGGAAGGGCGGGAAGGG
>VXAV01007621.1:46576-66447 GCA_013399715.1 Alectura lathami
GGTAGGGGCCGGGGCTGGGCCTTGTGTTGCGGGGAGGTGGGGCCGGGGGCGAGCCTCGCCATGTGCCCCGCACCCTCCGCCAGGTCCCTCCGAGCGCTTCCCGGTGGCGGCGGTGGACGCCATCCTGAGGGACGTGCTGCAGGGCCACCTGCGGGAGCAGCGCTACGAGCCCGGGCCCTGCAGGGAGGCGGCGATGACCATCACCGAGGTACCCCGCGCTCGGTCCGCTCTGGGGGGCCGCTTTGCAGCCCCGCTGTTCGGGGGCAGCTGTGGGAGGGGTCCCCCGGGTGTCCCCACGAGCCCCAGGTGTCCCCTGGAGCGTTGGCTAAACCCGTTCTGCCCATTCCGCTGCCCTGAGCCTTCCGTCTTCGCAGCCTGCGCGGCTTCCCTCTTGCAGGAGATCAAAGCCCGGGTGAAAGCCCTGGCGGTGCCGAGGTACAAGATCGTTGTGGTGACGTACATCGGGCAGCTGAAGGAGCAGAGCATGCAGATCGGGAGCAGGTGCCTGTGGGATCCTGCGACTGACACCTTTTCGTCGTATGCGTTCCAAAACACTTCACTGTTTGCTGTTGCAAACGTCTATGCTGTCTATTTCGAATAGAGGTGGTCAAGTTGAGCAGCAGGGGAAATGAGCTTCATTCTAACTCCTCCTGGCTGGGTTGCTGGGAGCGGCTGCTCTCGGTAAGATGCCATTTTGCACCTGATTCTAACTGCTCGCAGAACTGGGTATCCCTGTAACACAGCTTCTCACTGAATTTAGCATGCCTCCGTGATCCCCCAAGAAGAAGTCACAGGGCAGAACGAAAGCATTTTAAAATAATCGGCATTAAATGGCATTTGGGGCCGTGAAAACCACAGCTCTGGCCTCGTGCACACGCAGGGTCTCACCCCATTGCTGCAGCAGCAGTGGGGCAGGGGACGTGGGGTTTGCTTGCTGGGGGCTGGAGATGCCTGGCTGTCCCGTAGTGATTGAAATCAATTTAAATTAGCCACGTTTAGAGTGCAAGGCCTGTGCGAGGCGCTGCGCAGAGCTCTGTGCACGGCCTTGTTTTCCACGTGCTCCCGAGGACGGGCTTTCTGCTACCCCGATTTCGCAGCTGGTACCCAGTCCAAAATCTGCTGTTGGGTTTTCGTAGGAGAGCACACTCGTAGTAACTGCTTTTCATTGCAAGGCTGAACTAGAACGGTAGTTAGATGGGAGGAGATATTTGTACTCATGTCTGGAAATTTAACTAACCCTGTAAATGCTTCGTAGGATCCGGACAGAGCAACCTGAGCTGTCGCTGCAGCCGCTTGCTGGCTAAACATTTAACATTTAACATTCAGCCTCTGCTCCTTTGTGAACTCCAGCGAATAACGATACCATTAAAGAACACAACTGAAAAATCTGTGTTTTGTGTCATGATTATTTTAATACATGAAAGCCACGGCGCTGAGCCTCGTCAGCACCCGCTGCATTTTAGCACAGCAAGCTGATGTCCCTCTCGCTGCAGCCGACGCTGCAGCAGGACGTGGTGAGCAGCTTGGCTACCTCGCGCTTCTTCAGCGCTGGCATTTTCCAGGCGCGCCGCGCGGCCCGCACTGCCCCGGGCTGGGCGTCCTGGGGCTCCTGGCTGCCAGCCTCCAGCCTCTGCTCCGTGAAACCGTCTCTCTCCTGGGATGAAGGCAGGGGGTTTTCGCTCTCTGCTGCATGAAAATTAGAAGCTAAAAGTTAGGAGTCACGGAGCCAGGAGTCAGTGATGGATGTTTATCTTTACCAGACAGACAGACCAGCGGTTATTTTAACCTGTCACCTGCACATGATGGCTGGATGTCCTGACTCTAAGAATGTGCTGGTAAATACGTACAACAGCATGTGAGGATTGCTGCAGTGCATACATCTGGCATTCTGTATTCTGAATTATGATACTCTCCAGCTGTTAATCAAGTTTCTGTTTTTCAGCGGGGAGGGAGGCACATGCTACCCCAGGTCATGGTGAAACTCGCGTTGGCTGCAGCACGGCTCACAGCACAGAGATGTTCTGTGATAGCTTGGACTTAACTCACAGTTCCTCAGGTTGGCTTGCAAAATCTTGATCCAGATCTCTTTTATTTAGCAAAGCAGCACACGGAGCTACGCAGAGCAAGCTGCAAGCAAACCCTAATGCAAAGCTGCTCTATGCCACTTGCTGTCTCGCAGCAGAGCCCATGCTGCCCCTGCTTGAGGTGGGCAGCAGCACCTGCGGGTGGTTTGCTTCTCCTGAATCCCCCCAAAGTGCGGCACGCCCAGCCCTGCGACAAGCCCAGGATGCGTTAATTAGCACTCACCGAACAGGTACTGGTAATCAGCCAGGTCCCTTCTCCAGCGGGAACCGCCACAGGTGAAGACGATGGCCCTGACGAAGTCTCTCCCGCAGAGCTTCACGGCGTTCCCCTCCCCTTGGGCCGGGCGTGCTGCAGCCAGCAGGCAGAGCGCGACGAGGGCCAGCAGCGTGCTCCTCATCCTGCACCTCGGGCAGTGGGCTGGCAGCGAGGCAGCGCTCTGCAGGGCCAGGTGGGGAGCACTGCCGAAACCCTCCCATTTATAGGGGCGGCCCCTGCGCCCTGCCGGGTCACGGCTTGTCCCGGGGTGGCCTCGTGTTTGCTGAGCCCGGGGCGATGGCTTGTTTGTGGTGATGGTTTACGTGCGTCAGGATTGGCACTGGGGTTCTGTTCGGGTGTGAAGGCTTTACGGTAGCAACACCTGCGGCACACAGTGTTTATAGGGAGTGGGCTCAGGCCCGTGCCGTTAATGTGTGTGTTCTGCAGAAGCGTTTATTGTGTGTGCTGTAGCTAATGGGCTCCATCTCTGCGTTTCCCTCGTGGCTGTGCTGCCGCAGCCTGTTGCCCAGTTGTGCCTGTCACCTCGTTTAGTGACACCAGGCCTTTGCTGGCAGTCCCAAGACAAAAGGGATGGCCTTCTCCCAGGGATGCCCTCAGCTGTGCACCCCTCCACTTCCCCTCCCTCGCCCTCTTGCCAGGCGTCCCCCTGTGATGCTGGCCATGGTGCACGCACCAGAGGAGAGCGCCAGGCGCTTGCTCGCGCCGTGCAGGCGGGGAGCTAAGCGTAACAAACCACATGCTGAGCCCGTATGTGGGCTCTGAGCACGGCGAGCGCTGCAGCTGCTCCACACCTTGCACCCCCGGGTGCTCGCCTCACAGCTACCTGGGTGCGGTGCTCTGCAGCCGTCTGTGGACAGAGCCCCTTATCCAAAAGGCATAGGAAAGAGAGGCCGGTGGCTCTAATCCAGGCACTGAGCAGCTGCAGGTCAGTGTCCTGGCCAGCCTTTTCCTTTTGGTAAGGATCTGAAAGGCAGAGGGTGCAGCAGCACTGGCAGCAGAGGTTATCGGTCAGTTATGCCGTCCGGAGCGGCCCGTCCCTGCTTGCAGTGTTGTTGGCTACGGTTGCTGTAAACTTCTGGAAAAAATTCTTGCAATAAAACGCCTCAGCGAGAAAATTGGGTGATTAGGAGGTAAGAAATTCCATATTTAAGAACAAAATATATGGTCTTTAGCACTTCCTAGCACCACAAGTGTTTTTCCAGCACCATAATGTTACAGTTAATTAGTTTACACGATGTGTGGAGTGAATTATGATGTGGCACAGCCTTGAAAGCTCGTTTTTTTACCAGTAGCATCAGTAAACAGTCGCAAGCCCTGATGAAAAATACGGCGTGTTTTGATCAGGTTTGTAACAATGGTTAACGTGTGGCTCGCCTTAATGGGCATCTGTCTTTGAAATGCACCGGGATGTGTTTTATGTCCAGGGTGAGCTCGCAGGCTGATGGCAAGATGTGCAGAACGCAGAAGGAAGTGAATGTTAATGCATCCCAAATGATCTTTAACTTCAGTGATGCGTTTAAACGTCGGGCGTTTATGGTGAGGCTAATGAGAGCTAATGTTCTGCGTATGGAGGTGATGTGTCTAGCTGCACGAGGCCTCCAAGAGCAGACTGCTCTTGGAGCTGCAGCAGAAGCACGCTGGCCCCCACGCAGGCTGCAGCTCCTCCGTTTCCCTGTCAGCCCATGCCGCCAGCTTTCGGCTCCCCAGCCGCTGGGGCGGGCTGGGGAGGCGCTGAGGTCTCGAGGTGGAGATCTGGCTCCCAGAGCTGCAGAGTCCAGCTAAAACTGCAGCGTTGTTCACCTCACCTCTGTCAGGCGGCAGAGCTCCGTCCCTGGCTCTGCCCGCAGGCCGCAGGAGCAGCGGGTGCCTTCCAGCTTCGGCTGCGGTCGGTGGGGGCGGGCGGAGGGCCCTGGTGGCCGTCCGTCCTTGGGCTGCGCGAGCTTCCGCGGGAAGGCGTGGGCAACCAATGGCCGTGTTCTGGGACTCGGGGTGGATTTGGGGTGCGTTCCAGGTCCTGACGGAGTGGCCCATACCGGAGGGGGTTTGGGGGATTTTTGCTCTTGAGTAACCACAGGAGAAAAGACTTTAACGGGGGCAAGGGACGGCCCTCCGTGCGTGGGTGCAACGGGCTGATTGTCTAACGAGGGGGACTTCCACGTGGAGCCTTCAAAAGACGTCTCTAGTCTAACCAGTATGGTTTCAAAGATAGATTTTAATGAATTAAAAGCAATAAAGAGGTTATGGCACTGCTAGATAAAGCCTTTCCTGCTGTTTACCAGCTGAGGAGTGGCATCATTTAGCTACTGTATGTAGCTAGCGTGAGACCGATTACATCATATAAGGCATCAACCTGTAAAACAAGAGATGAGAAGGAAAGAAAGCTGCAGGGCAGGAAATGCAGTGACCCAAAATTCCTATTTACAAACTGGCAACAGAAATGTTACCAGAATTTTAAGAATTTTGCTCTGTGGCTTACAGCACTTAGCAAATGAGGCTGCTAGTAAGTACCAGAATTTCTAAAAGCAGCGCTGGTGATCCTGATCCACTAATTCTCAATTCCCTAAACACAAAGGTTAGACTAACATCAGCATTTTCTTCCTCCCCACGTTAAGTTCAGTGCTTTGCACTATTTAACTCAGAAGTGATTTTTAGGAAGTAGCAGCCCCATGTTACAAACTGGGAGCACAAGTCCAGTAAGGCACAGCTCCTTGCTCAGAGCTCATCAGGCTGCAGTGCCTGCTTTGGGGCTCCACGTGCAGACAGATCCTGCAGGGGGGATCCATCTGGCTTTCCAGTCTCCAGGATAGCACCAGAATGGTGTAAATTAGCACTGATTTATGCTTGCCACCAATTGGTAGCAGCAAAAGTGAGCACCAGGAGTTCAGAGCTGATTTCAGTCAGCTTCAGCACTGTTGCTGACGGTGCCTGTAACTGTGCCTGATTACACCTGCTTCAGGACCTACCAGAGAGATTTTCACTCCGATTCTTTAACAGAAAGCCCCTTCTGACAAGGCAGCAGACACGCAGGCTTTGAGGACCACCACCTCCCCCCAGGGAGCCGTACCTTGGTGCAGCTGGGAGCAGCCAGGCCCTGCAGCTCAAACACGCCGACTCCTCCCCGGCTGTCTCCCACCAGCAGGCAGTTGGCGCTCCCAGCAAAGAGCACCGATGTGCATTTCGCTTCTGGCTCGGCAGAGCGAGCAGCCACGGGGTCCAGGCTGCAGGGAAGGCACGTGTGAATGGTGATTGTTTGTTTTCTATCAGAACAAATCCCCGCTGTTACTGACCAGATACTCTGCTTGCCTCAAGCCTGTCCTGGTGCCTAGGATTTGGGTGTGTGTGTGTGTGAATATTTTTGTAATGAATAATTTGCTTTCTGCTGCCAGTGCTTTCCTTATCCAGCCATTGTTGGTGAATGCTCTGGACTAGCAGTGGTACAAGGCTGTGGGTTAATGACGGTTAACCGCAGTCCCACAGGAGATGAGTGGTTCCCAGCCACCTGACAACAGTGGGACAACGTGAGAGTGTCTGAACCTCTGGCAAGCTCCCTCACCTTTACACAGGGTGTGAAGTCGCTCAGTTTTATTATTTAGAAGTGGGATAATCTATAATTTGTGCGGCAGAAAATCCTGTGAGGCGCCTCCTGTGATGTTCTCTTGGAACCGCAGCTCCCCAGTAACTACCACCTGCGTTCACAGAGTATTTCAAAATGCAACGCTTCTATCAGTGGCTAAGCTAGCAAATGTCATGGGGCTGTAGATCTGATAGCAACGCAGACCAGGCAAGAATGTTTGGCCTCTGTGCTTTTAAATCTGTTATTCCAGAGTCTGAGAGAGAAGTAGTTACTTACATGCTGACACTAAGATCCCAAATTTCTACTCTGCTTTCGTTTGCTGCTGCAAATACAGAGGCTGATTTTGGAGACCATGTGACGTCATGAACAACGGTAGTGGTGGAGCTGAAAGCTAGAAGGGGCGTTTGTGAGCGCTGGTGCCACAGAATAATGCTCCAGTCCGCAGAGCAGCTTAGGAATGTGTCAGTGCTGAAAGGATTCCAGGCGACTTTGTACACAGGACCCTTGGGGTCAGGGAAGAAACAAGGAAGAGTTTGTGTTACTGCAGAGCTGCCACGGGATGGCTTGAACAGTTACCAGTGCAGTTACTGTCTCCTCACGGACCTTTCCCGGAAATCCCTGACTGTCCTCTGAGCCGCACAGCAGAGCCAGCCCTGTTCTGCGTGTGCCCACGGGAAACCAGGGTGCAGCCTGGGAGCAGACGGGGAGCAAAGCACCGAGCTGATTCTGTCCCCTCACCAGCTGTTAGGAGAAGCTGATGCCGTGAGGCCAGCCCCTTGGATGAAGGAAAGACTTGCAAAAAAAGGAGGTGCTGATGAAGTTCTGCTATTTTTTTGTCAGAGGTAAAGCTATTTAACTGTGGGTTAATCAGATTACTGATTGTTCTCTTTAAATAATGCCAGAACTAAAGCTTTAAAACAGTTCATTTAAAACAGCTTTAATAAATTAATAAATCTATTAATTAATTAATTAAAAAAATGCTTGTAGTGTAGAAAGTAATCCTGTAAGACTGTGATGCTTTTTGCTATGGGAACTCATTCCTAATGTAAGAAAAGAAGCTTGTTTCTTTTGTTGCAAGCGGTTTTTTAGGAAACAAAAGCAAAGAAACCATTAAGTTGGTTAACTTAATTGGATGCTGTTTCTGCTGTCATTACTGTTCCTGTGTCTCTCACCTTATGTCCTCTGTATGTCTCCAGAAACCGAGTACTACATGAGCAAGAACACTTGTGAATAAGGCCCTCTTCTGTTCCAGCAAGGTAAAAATCAGGGTCCTGAAATAAAGGTAGAGGTAACCTAAGGTGGATTGAGCTGCTTATCACTTATCCAGAAGGATGTGAAGAGCTGGAGGAGCTTGGGCAGTGACAGCCCTCGGGAGGGCTGAGGTGGAGCTGCTGGGATGTTGTGGCCAGGGCTGCGTGCAGGTGTGCTGCAGAGATGCGTGTGCGGTGGATCTATGCCAGAATCAGATTTACAGTGTGTGTCCTCCACCCAAGCAGAACATACGCTGTGATTTTTGACTCCTGAAAACCTTGGACTTCCTGTGATCCACGTGGATGAAAGCATGATTTCTTCTGTGGACAAAAAAAAAAAAGGCCTACTGGATAAAGAGTTGAGGCGGAGACATCAGAGTCCTGGACTCAGAGATGCTGAGCAGCCAAATCCTCCCAGCTTGGACCAGCGCACGGAGGAAAGCTACCACAGGATCTGGCCCAACGCACATGTGAGTAGCATGGCTGAAACCGTGCAGTTGTTCGGGTCCAGGGATAATTGCTTGGCTTACTGCATCATCCCTTTGGGGGAAAACCGCTACGAGCTAAGAAGCAATTTGTTTCAACACTAAGCACGCTGTAAATACCAGTGCCAAATCCCAGGGCAATGCACCTCAAAGCAGCTCCAGCTGAGGATTGGCCTCTGCTGCGCAGCGTTCCTGGATAACACCTGAGCCTACCTTCGGGTGGAAGTCGAAGCACGTCCCGGCTGCCCACTGGGAGATGAGAGGTTCACTTTTCCTTCCTTTCTTAACGGGAAACCTTTTCTTCTCACTTCCTGTTCGGTTTATCTTCATCAGGTCTGTGCAATTAGCAAGAGCTTTTGTCAGACAGGTACGGGTTATTCACAGCACTGTCACATACTTCTGTGGAATGCTCAACGGCTCTCACATGGTTTGGATATGATGGCTGTGCATAAAGAATGCCGCATGGCATGAAATGAGGTCATTGCCATTCCAGGTGCAGGGGAGCTGCATCCTTACCCTTGCAATCTAGTCCTCTCCACGTGAGCCACGTGGTGATTCGGCCGTCTGCTGAGACAGAGATCAATCTCTCTCTCTTGTCGTCTTCTGTTGTGCCTCTGTCCTGTTCCACCCACCTCAGCTGCCACACAGGACCTGTATGTTTATCTGCATGTTCACTGGGATAAAAATGCACATGACAAACCATGTATCAACAAAGACAGTGTATCTGAAAAATACCCAGCTTTCCATGTTGCGTTGAATGTTCAGTATTACGACAACTGCTGTTTAGCTTTTCCCGAAAATATAGAAATATTTGTTATCTCCTAATATAAAACACATTTTATATTCAGTTTCAGGGCCCTACCTAGTGTGCTGACACACTTTTCACTGATAACTGCATCATGAAATCAAGCTGTGTACTGTAGGAGAATGCCTTACACCTACTGAGCTACCCTCAGGGCAAATGTCTCCCTCATCCCTTTTCTCTTCATTTTCTTCATAATTCCTGCCCATCCCTCAATTAGTCTGATGTTCTGTATCTCTCTCCCTTTTTTGGCACGTGGAAGCAGTGAGGAAAATACCAACAGCCACCACCAGTCTCCATCAAGGGTCTGTTACTTGGAGCAGGACTCCTTGTTACTACACGGTTAGTACATCAAATACACATGGAGGGAGCTTGCTGCATGTTCTCCCAAAGTCGGAGCGCTGTGCTTGTTTGACCTTCCAACACGTGGGACTGGCTTTGTGTTGGTTTTAAAGCAATGTGTGCACTTGTGGGCAGAAATCAGAACAGAGTGGTGGCAGTGCAGAGGACAGAGCGGAAGGCAGTGCCTGAGGACCTGGCTGTATTGGTGAGAACAGGTGGATGGGGAAGGTCTGGCCCTTCCCTGTGCATTCTGCACTACTATAAATTTCTGTGTCTGCAGTCTTGATCCAGAAGCTTCCAGTATTTGAGAGCATTGAGTGCTTACGTAGGAATTCCAGCCAGAACTGGAAGACACTGACAAAAGTTGGAACCAAAAAAAATATGCATCACCCCTGAGCATTCACAAGCCTTATTTAGTCCGACTGCTCACACAGCAAATAACAAATAAACACCCCCAGCTGAGAAGCTAGGACAAGACCATGGTGAGAAAAGACAGCAAGCCATAACCTTACCCGCTGTCGAGAACGGTGGTGGAGCTGCAACTCCGGACGTCGTAGATGGCGACGGTACCATCATACAGCCCAACTGCCAGGAGACTGGAGCTTGCTGCGGAGAAATCCAGTGCCGTAACACCGTGCTCACACTGGAAAATGCGCTCTGGCCACTGACCAGTACAAAAATACAGGAAGGTTTTGAGTTAGTTCCTTAATTTACGTCGGTCTTCTCAGCGTTGGATGCTAAATTGCTAGGCAGCACTGGAGAATTCAAGTGCTGGTGGCCAGTGTCTACTTCTAGACAGAAATTAGAGACTGTTTCTGAATGGTTCAGCTTATTATTTCTTGCTGCAACTAATAAATTTAGGAAAAAATAAAGACTGCAGAAATAGGACACTGTGAAGCAGGTCAGAAGGGCCTGTTCCATCTGATCACCTAAAAGTCGAGTTCCCTGGATTCAGCAATGGGAGTACAGTGTGTTTGTTTTCTTTTTGAAACAAACCTGGCATTTTGGAAAGTTCCTCCTGTTTTGCAACTGCCTTGCTAATTACAGAAACTTAGCTGGAGACGCAAGAGAATCTAAGGTACCTCAAGTAATCTGTAGACCACTAGATTCATGTTGTCTTTCCACATAAGGAAGGGACTGATTCAGCCTGACACAGGGCTGAACCCCTAAAATCACTGAGTAAATTGTCAGCCCGCAAAGAGCGCGTTTCGGTGTGTGCCACATCTTGTTCCTTAATGTTAGGCACTTGAGGATTATAGTGACACTAGGGAAACGTGGCTGTTGAATTGCTGTTGGTGGTGTGATAAAATGCATCAAAAGCTGGAGAAGGCTGGAGTCTGCACTCCAGCCATTAGTGTTGTGCGCAATTTTGGCCAAGTGAAGTTTACTGAACAAATCAGATCAAAGCTGTGTAATTTGATAGTTGGATAATTTTTACTGTGTCACTTCGTACCTCAGGTTTCCAAGATTTTCTGAAAAAATGGCTAGCTTTAAAACAAAACCTGCAAGGATCATTTTTCGGATGGATATACAAAATGTAAATGTCATTGGGCAGTGCTGTGAAAAGGACGAACGTATTCAGTTTTAGATCATTTTCTTCAGCCTAGCACAGGCTTTCGTTGAACAACAGTAACAGATAATCCTTAAAATGCAAATTCTGGTTACAGTACTACTGTCAGTATTGGTCAACTGGTCTATAGATTTTGCAAAACAAAAAGTACTTTTTTTTTTTTTTTTTTTTTTTTTTTTNTTTTTTTTGCATTTGCCGTGTTTCTAGTCTAAAGCAAATCTTTCCAGAAAGGTAGACCCAAGTGTGTGGATCTGTAATAACAGCAAAACTGATCTACAGTCTTGGGTGGGTCGCTCTGGGGACTGGAAATAGGACATAGAGGTCTGCACTGTTAGGCTGCCTAGAACAGACTGGTGTTACCCGAGAGCTGTCACCCTCTGGCAGTTGTTGGTGGCCTAGGCACAGTGAGCGCAGCTCCTGCAAACGGATTTCCATGTTGCAGAACCACCAGCACGGTCAGCACCTCCGGCTCCGTCGGCTGGGAGGGCAGGCACAGAAACTAAACCACGTGCTGGAGGTGCTGCCTTTGAGCCAAGACGTGGCTAGGTGCTGCAGTCAAAAGCAGCTCTCCAGAAATGGGTGGCTGGGGCTAGCAAACCCAGCCTGACTGGCTAGATCCTGGGGTTTTCAGATAGGAAATTAAATAAAGCAGAAATAGTACCGCAAAAAAATGTGCTGAAGAGGAAAGGAAACAAAATCAGTGCTCCTGTTACCATCGGGTTCTTCAGTGACCAGCAGCACACCAGGCCTCTCTTCTGTTCTTTAAAGTCAAACGCTCCATAGCCAACAGCTAAAAGATCCTAAAAGCACAGATGAACAGGTATGTGGCAGTTCAAGTTCAGCTGTGTGTTTTTAAAAGGCAACTTTCTGCCAGCCGTGACTCTGAGGGCAAGCCTTGGAAACATAAGGCTTACACCAAACCCTTAATGGTACACGGATATTACTGTGTTGTTTTCTCTCTTTTTTTTTTTTTTTTTTTTTTAACACTGGGGCAATCTTAGTGGTTTCATGTTTCTCACCATTACCTGCTTTTAACCTTCCTTCTGTGCCTTATTTTTGTTGTGGCCATAAGAAAGCTCTGTTGAAAAACTGAGTTTAAATTTCAGCTTCCAGTTCTGCAACAGACCACGGTGATTATCTCAACTCTGTTGGTCAGGTGAGCAGTTAACAGTGGCCAGCTGATGTTGCTGGACCAATTGAAGCTGTTGTGATACGTTTGTAGGAACAGCCTAGTGCAGCCGTCCAACTTGCAGCATGATGTAACAGCATTGTATTCCTGTGTTATATTCCAAACAACAGGGGCTGGGACGCAAACACCACCCACCTGACTGTAGGCATGCATGCAGCAAAGTACACCAAAACCGGGAGCTTATCTGCACTAACAATTGCGTTCCCATTCTGCAAACCGCTCTGAAGAAGACTTGTTAACTCACTGGGTTCACTCTGCTCCGCGCCATGCTGCTCACGTTGTGCCCTTTGGTTAAATCACAGCTGTAGGCCCACAGTCGTTCCAGCCTGGGAGGCACATTTCCCTCTGAGGTTTCCTTCAGATCTGACAGGACGGACGGGTCAGTACGTGTTTCCTTCTGCTCCTCCTTGTCCTTCTCTCCCTTGTCATGCTCCTCCTGTTTCGCTTCTTTTGCAGCAACCACAGTGCTGCCAGCTCCCGATGTAACAGCAGGCTCTAAAATGCATAAAGAATCTGAGCAGTAACACCTCATTTATTTAACTCCAGTCATTTACGTCAGAAGAAAAATTTGTCCTGTCAGCAAATATTGTGCAGGAAAAAAAAAAAAAAAATTAGAGGAATTAAGACACCTTAACCACTAAAACTGTGGCGAAGGTGTCGATAGGGACATGGAAGATGCCAGTTATGGTCAAGGTGTTTAAGGAGTGGATTTAACTGCCCAGCAACAAGCAGGTCTGAATTTAAGTCCTCCCCCACCCCGCAAGGAATGCTTCTAATCTCTTGAATTAAAAAATTAGTTTAAACAGGGACTTTATCAAGGTCAATCCAAATTTTAAAGAGACTCTTTAGTAGTGATGCTGTAACACCTTCCTAAGTTACGTGATGCTGTAAGGGAATTTGCTTGATTTTGCCAAATAATACTTTTAGACTGCTGGCTAAGTGCTTTTTTTTTTTTTTTACTTACTGCTTTACTGTATGGAATGTGCAAATCATAAGCTGATCTCTAGTCACTGTGAACACAATAATAACGCCATAACTGCCACAGTGTCAGAACAAAAGCCCTCGCCAGTTCCTGAGGAGGACAGAACATAACAGAGGACAGAACATAACAGCCTGTGAAGCTGAAACCCTCTATGCCATGAAAAGATCTGAAACAGCAAAAGCAGTCTGAATTCTTCTGATTTTATTTTTTAATCCCTGTATTAACTTGGAACTCCTGTAAAGGGCACAAGACTAGTTAGCACCTGGGCCCAGGTCAGGCCTCTTCCATCTGCAGTGATCGCACTCTGTTAGACACCCAGCACCTGTCAGGCCAAAACTTCAAATCCTGCCTGCCTAGGCGAATTAGTCCATAAAATAAACACTGTAGCAGGCACTGCAGTGCAAAAAATGGCTGGAGAAAAAGAGGAATTAACCTGTATCTCTGGAGCTGAATTAATCTGTATCTTAGCTGCCAGGAAGCAAGCGGGAGCAGAACCGTGAGCAGGTCCCAGTGTGCTGGGATACGGGAAGATGAGCCAGCTCCGAACTCATTTATTCAGTTCTTCCACCAGGTATTGCAGGGAGGTCTGTTAAGGTGAGCCTAAAGCTGCCAAATTCAGGTTAACATCTCAGAAACTCTTTCCTTTTGCCCGTTTCTTCAATGCCTGGTCGTCTCTGAAGGCCTTCAGCGAGGCACATCTCTCCTTGACTTCCAACAGCATGCAAAGCCTTGAGCCAAAAATGGGGCAGAAACTAACCTGTAAGGACAGGAAACTGGCGATAGGCTGCGAGTTTGGGCTGAAAAATGTTCTCCATTAGAATTCTCTCCATGAACAATAAATCCTGCTGAAAGTTTTCTGATCTCAGTATAGCTTCTAGGTGGCATGTCTCCTCTTTGTGGATTCTGGCAAGGCCAGCCCTTTCCGAAACGGCCGCAGGAGTAATGCTGCCTGACAACAGATAAGATTGGAAATACGTTTTAACATGAGGATACTGGGCACATAAAGGGATAAGAAGACTCCTCTTCCTCCCCCTGGCAAAAAAGCACAGAAAAATCTATCGTCATCAAAACAATACTACCACTGTTACTTTTTTCTCGCTTTATTTTTTTCTTATTGCTCAGGTATTCAGTATGATGAGACACCTCTGGAATCTTTCACCATTTGTGCCTTGCTTCTGCTGCCCAAAGTGCCTCAGTGCCATCAGGCTGTCACTTGCTGTCTGAAGAGCACCGACGAAGGCGTTGTACAGAACAGGTCCTGGTGCAGAGCTGTCCCTCGAGCCCCAGACAGGCAGACCAAGCACCCCCTTCTCTGGTTTGTACCCCACAACACAGTGACACGCGTGGGTGAGGACGAAGACACCGCAGAAGTGTGAACCCTCTGGGCAGCTCTTACCTCGGTCAGGAGCTGCAGCTGCAGTCTGATCGTGTTCTTTACTGGTATCAGAGATGCTGCTCTCAGCTGGGGCTCTGCTACCTTCTGCTTTGGAGGCAGGTTCTGCTTCTGACGCGTTAAAAAAATTGTACAAGTCCCAGGAAGCGACCACCGTCCCTAGGAATGAGTTACACAACACCACTGGAGCCCCTGGTTCAGTGCCCCCTGCCCTGTGTGCTCAGCTCCTCAGGCGTGGCATGGAACCAGCCCTGCTGGGGCCGAAGGCATGCACAAAGGGGGAGATGTGTTTTCAGATCACATTAATATCTGTTTTATTACTTTTGATTTTTTTTTTTTTTTTCCACTCATCTTACAGCAAAGAGCACAGAAGTGTTTGGAATAGCACTCCCCATAGTTTTCCTTGGCCTCCCATACAAACAAGATAGCTGTAGCGAGGCAAATCTCAGGACCCGCATCCAAAACCTTGATGTTCCTCTAAAATCTTCTTACAGCTTTGGGGCTGAACATTCTGTAAAACTGCATTTTATTGTGAGATTTCCAAGATTTTCTGCTTTCCCCAAGATTTTAAATCTTACAGCAGGGGTTCTCTTCTTTGTGTTATGGCAAAAAGAAATAGAAACTGGGGAGAAAAAAGGGAACTGTGTCCTTTTATAGTTCAAACAGGCTGCAATGAAACCCAGCTGACAAGGGAAGCAGGCAGTAAATGGGAGCCCACTCTTATTGGCCACCCTTTCCTACCTGGTGCTCAGTTTACCTTTGTCTTCCACGAGGACTCTGTCACACTGTGCTTCCTTGTTCTTGGCAGCTCCGTTAATGGTCTGCATCATTTTTTCCACAAAGCGATCGTTCCCAGGTCTGTTTTTGCAGATGTCAGCATAGACCCTGTTACGCTCCCTGGAAAAGAACATATGTGTGCTCTGACTTTCTGAAAAACATCTGCATTCAGCTTCTCAATGTTTGCAACCACAAGCTGATCAGAAAACTGTACTCCGTGCCCTAAGTTTACTGCTCAGGTTTTTGGGGGTTTACAGATTGGTTCACTCCACATACCATCCTTCATCAGCCACTTCTGACCTTGTGATGCTGTTCTAAAGCAGAAATGGCCCCCCTCTAGAGAGGGGCCTTAGCAAACATCCCTGCTCCAACGACCCTTGAACTTTGGTGGAATTCAGAAGAGTTTGGAAAGAGGCAGCTCTCATCACTTGGAAGTGAAAGGCAGTGCACCCAAGAGACAAGAATTAGTACGCTTCCGTGTCATCCAGCCCTCGGGTCCGCAGAAATGATCAGGGGGAACAGTGAACCCTCTTGTATTGTCTTGGTTTTAAGACAGCAGGCATGGATTGAACCTGGCCTTAGTCCACCAACAGTCTGCGCTCGGGAAGAGCGGCTGCCTGCTCCCGTACAGCCGGCACGGCGAGCGGTGTGCATCACCCGCGTGACTCATGCAATGTCTTCCTTCCTCCCTGAAATCACACCAGCGTGATTCACAGACTGGTGGCTGGAGTCCTACCATGAACTCCGTGCGTATGTTAGCAGAAAAAAAAAAAACCTCAGCTAGGTTGTTTGCCTTGCCAAATGCAGCACACTGCATCCCAGGCGCTGGGGCTCATGCCTGCAGAAGCCGTGTGCCGAGGCTGTCGGCCTGAGCTCCATCACAGAGCTCTGCTGCGCTCCTGGGGGAAGCCAGCAGGCTGGGCCTTCTGGGGTGACTCCCTGCCAAAGTTCGTGCTAGGCCAGGGGGGAGACTGGAGCGGAAGCAAACCAGAAACAGCGAAGGGCAGGCACCGCGTCCTAACGGGCAGGGCCACCGACGGTGGGTGAGGTTCCTCCTAGCTAGAAGCACTGTGAAGAGCTTCAGAGGAAGGCAAGGCCTGCCTGGTTTGTTTATGTCTTTGTTATCAAGAAATTATTGGCCGTAAAGCTACACACAATAATCGGCCCTGAGGTTTGTGATTTCTTCCTGTTTTCGTTAAACCATGACATTCCCTCGTGCTGCGCTTCCCCACCTTCTCTTTCCCCCGATCCCTGTGTGTTCTCTTGTCGCCATCCCCTGCTTTTGCTGCTCTGCCTGCCTTTACCAGGGAGGGAGGACGTGAGCCTGATCAGCAAGACGGGGGTGTGAGGAATTTAGCCTGTCATGCCAAAAGAGAGAATTATGCCCAGACTTTGGCTTCAGACAGAGATGGACCATCAGACTGCAGTAGGCAGAGCGCTGAGCCAACGCGTGAGCAGCCTGTGCAGGACTGTGTGCTCAGGAGAGCTCGGGGGCGCTGAGCATGCTGCGTGCATGCACGCTGTCAGAAATATACGTACAGAACTCTTCCAGCACCTTCTGACTCTGCAGACACCACGACAGATGGCATGTCCAATATCCAGAGAGTTTCTGTCTCTGTGAGGTAGACATCCACCCTCCGATCTAAGTCTTCTTCTGTCAGTTGTTCTTTCTTCTCCTCCTGCCTCACCTGTACATCTGACAAATCACATCGCGTCAACAAGTGAGACTTTCTCTGCTCCAGCTTTAAAAGAAGGCAAATTAACTCTGGAAGGACTGTAATAATCAGGAGCCAAAATTTGCGGGGCACTGGGTGTCTCACGCACGCTGTGGCTGCAGCATCTCACAAATCTCAGTGCTCCAGAGACCAGTTTAAATCTGTCATTACACAGGGTGTGTTCCTTACCTGGTAGGCTAGCAGCTGTGTCTTGTTGAGAGCCAGGTTTTACTGCCTCATCTAGCACGGACTCCATCGTTGATGAGTTTGATTTGGAAACGCTGCTGCTCCCGTATGTCCTTCCATAACAGAGAAATAGCAGAAATGTCATGTGAGAGTCGTGATGTCACCGAGCCACGCACTGCCAAAACGGCAGCGTTGTTCTCAGGATAACAGCACGTCCAGGAATGCTTGCCTTGTGAAAGAAGTTGCAGAGGGCTTTGCAAAGAAATAATGAAATGGATTGAAAAAGGCTTAGAAAGGAAGAATTCCTCTGGCAGCACATCCCAGGCATTAAACAGCCGATGGAGAAGAAGCTGGTGAGCTCTCGGGTTCCTGCGGAGCGCTGGCGGGACCTGCAGACAGCACGGCTCTCTGCTGCAGTTAAGACGCTTTGGGGCTCTGCATGTGCTGAAATGTCTTTGAAATGCACAAGAAACTCAGTTCAAGGGATCAGCTCGTTTTAAAACAATAGATAATGTTCCCAGAGGGGGTAGCTGTGACGACAGCTGGAAGTAAAACTCAGAACTGCTGTGTAGCTGGGAGGTTTTCCTTCCCCAGAAGCTAAGTGTGAGCAATTGCTAGTATACAAGAGGCGTTTGGCCTGGCATTTTTAAGACCTGCGCTTAACCCTAAAGTAAAACCATTTCATTCCGTCTTTTAAATGAGGAGCTCCAGTCTCCAAGAAGGATGTTTGTATTTTTTTTTTTACCTAGTATCTCTAAGCCGTTTGTTGTGTATTTGCTCCTGCTCAGTATCCCTGCCTCTGGGACGATCCCTTACAGCACGCCACCCTCGGAAGCACGACAAACAGACTGTTTGCAAAGAGCAGCCTCATTTTCTCAGACATTGCAATGGCATTAACTTTGCCAAAGAAAAGAGTGAATGATGCTTGGTTTTATTTGACTTGTGGACTTTTTTCCAGCGCTGACTTGACTAAATGACTAGCGTCATCCTCCATGCAGTGTGAATGTGTACGTACACACCATCTGATAAAGTGATGCCATTCATTATTTTCCATTTTTAAACAAATTGTTTTTTACCTTTTTTTTTACAGGAATCAGCTGAAGTTGTCACCCCGAAGATAAACTTTGTTTATTCCCTCTGTACTGAAGGTTTGGTGCAGGTAAGTAGTGAAACATGTCATTTAGCAGCTGAAACTCAAAAGTTTTTGTCTAGGAACATTTTTCAAATGTGTGTGCGCGCGTACGCAGGGGTAACTTGCTTAAATTGGTTTAAAAGGGAGGATTCTGATTGTGTTAGCAATATTTCCATACCCGGACCAACCAAATCAAGGTTTTAAAGAGGGTTGTTGATACTTAAGAAATATCTCCAACAGGCAAAATGCTGCAAAACAGATCTGTAACTCCGCAGTGAAACCCGACCTTGTGTTTGCAGAGCATTTCTCTGTACCCACAGCCCAGCAAGTGTTGATCTATCACAGTTTTTGGAAAGGCAGGCGTGGGGAAAGCAGAGAGTGTTCGAGTTGCTGGGGCAGTACAGCGAAGAGCTGCAGGTGCCCCTTCTCAGCCGGCACCCTGCGAGACAGGGGTGAACCGCTTACCTCGGGCAAGGTAAGTCTGCTCCCAGTGCCTCGTGCATGGAACAGGCAGAGAGAAAACCCGATGCTGTGGCCCCAGAGTCATCGCTTGATGCTGAGAGCTGGCTTTGCTTGGGTGCAGCAGCGTCTGGGTCCGGACGGAAGAGCGGGCGGGGTGTCACGTCCCTTCCTTCATCATCAACAACCTGGAGAAACATTTAAGGAGTAACAGCAGTTTCCCTGTTTCAACAAAACAAATGGCCCTCGCACCTGCAGCGTTTTACAGTATCTGGAGGTGTCCTTACAGAAGTGATACAAAATGTCTGGAAAAACCTATCTTCATCCCGCTGCCTAAGCCACTTCGCGCTCCTCTTATTTGTCCTGCGGCTCCCGAGAGTGGCTCGTTCACTGGCTGTAACTGTTCAGACCAAACCAACAGCACAGCAAAAGCCCCCAGAGAAACAAGGACGCATCTTTTTGGCACGACGCTGCTCAAAATGTCATTTTACCGCAAGGTAGCCAGGGAGGTCTGTAAACAGGGCTCTTGGATAATGTTCTGAGAATCCTTTAATGTTTAGGAAGAGGCACACAGATGCCACAGCCAACATATCCCGTACACAACTGAAAGCAAGTGGTTCTCAGATTAGGAGAACTGCTACTTTAATTGCTTCCCTTCCTCAGCACAGACAAATACGTGAAGAAGAACGTTATGCTGTGCCTGAACACTTGCCAGGTGACTGCCCTTGCTTTAAGGTGATGGTTTTGTTAACTCGTGTGGAATGTGTGCTTGGCTTATCGAGCTGACCCCTGGAGGTCTCTCAGGACAGGTGCCACTGCTCGCCCAAAGAACCAGAAGAAAAAAACCACTAACAGAAAGTTAAACAGCAAACCCAAAGCAAACCTTACTGCTCTTTGGGTTTTTAAACTGTGGAGAAGCAATTATGCCTAACTGTTTTTATTTTTGCAGATTGGTTTTGGCCACCGACGATGATCATTTCAGAACGGGTCAAGCTCTTGGATCATTTTTTCTCCACATCCCTTCAGCTTCAGACGTGCCTTCTCCTTCCCCTTCCCTCTCGCACTTCTGAACCCCGCAGTAACTCCATTCAAAGCCCCCCAGGACCCGCGCCAGCGGCCGCTCACCCGTACAGCCTGCGGCGGGTCCGCCGCATCCACCTTCCTCACGGCCCCGGCGGTGAGCTCGCTGCTGCAGCTGGCTGCTGCGCTGGGTGCCGCGCTGGCCCAGACGTCACCGGTGCTGCTCGCTCGCCTTTGGCTACTGAAAGTGGCTCCTGATCCCTGTCTCACCCTGAAATCAGCATCAGCGCCGTTTCAGACAATGAAATACAATCGATTGAACACGACGAACAAGCCACCTGTTCCTCAACCTTCACTGCAGCCACTCAGGGCGGCATCAGCATGTAACTCATCCAGGGAAATCGCTGCTTGGCCTCCCGGAGGCTTTCTTAATCGCAGAACCGTGAGCCGCGGGAGCCCTTCCAGTGGAAGGGGCCTTTAGGGGCCATCCCCTCCAGCTGCCCCGCAGGGCACAGGGACACCACAGCCGGATCAGCTTGCCGGGGGGAAAACTCCAGCGAAACAGAAGTGCGAAAGCCATTCTGCTGGCACCTGGCCTTCTGGGGCCGAGCTATGGAGCGGAACCGACGCGGGG